>JBAMJV010003969.1:0-85278 GCA_037951105.1 Echinarachnius parma | reverse complement strand
GGGGGGAGAGGGCAAGTGTGGTATATTCTCGCCCCCGGACTAAAAATACAGAAATCAAACTTATTGTTTGGCTCATAACCTCCCCCCTTTTTTTGGTGAAACCATGCCCCCTCTGATCCTTCTGGCTTTGTTGATTACATGAATGTTTACAGATCTTGATGTTTCTTTGTTTAATCTACATGTATTGGTTATATACTTTGAAGTTAATTTTTGTCTATTATCCATTGCCTATTTTGAAATTTCTTTGCCGATATTCTACTAGTTATTAATGTTTTCAATAACATAACAAATCATTTTCATTCACGCATACAGGCATGGAAAAGGAAGTGGTTGGTGATCCGGCCGAACGCCACCTCTACCACCAAGGGGGCGGACCAAGGCGGGTCCATCCTCCTGGAGTTGTACCTGGAGAAAGGAGCCTACAACAAGACTGTCACCAGTCTCCTCCTGGAGGGGGTCACCTCCATCCGGCGTGTCCTGTCCAAGAGTCAACCGCGGGCCTTTGAATTCATGAAGGGCGACACCAACGTGGCGCTGACTCTGGCGGCTGAATCGGAGACGGACGCGCAGGAATGGATGGAGATCTTCAAGAAGCTGCTGCTCCCGGCCTCGGAGCAGAAAGAGCTGAAGGCTATCGAGGGTTATGGCACTGGTAGGTTTGGGTTTATGACATTTAGCTACTTAAGTTCTTTATTTCTTTGCAGTATTGATAAGCAATCAAATAAACAATACTGATAAGCAGTATTATCAAAGACTGATACCCAGGAGTAGATGGATGGAGATCTTCAAGAAACTACTACTGCCGGTCTCAGAACAGAAGGAGCTGATGTCTTTTAAGAGTTATAGCTCTGGTAGGTTTGAGTTTATTTAAATTAGATTATTGATTCCTTTAATTATTTGCAACAAAGCCAATATTATTGGAGACTGATAGCATATTATCAGAACCAGACGCTCAGGAATGGAATAAAGTCAGAGATCCTTAAGAAACTACTGCATCTGGCCTCGGAGCAGAAGGAGCTGACATCTATTGAGGGTTATTAAAGCTTTGGTAGGTTTGGTGCAATGCCATTTAGCTTCTTGAGTTCTTCAATTCTCTGGTGTAAAGCCTATATTATTGGAGACTGATACACAATATTATTATCAGAGACAGACGCCAGAGACAGACATGACTGGATGAAGATCTTCAAGAAACTGCTGCTGCCTGCCTCGGAGCAGAAAAAGCTGTTGTCTATCAAGGGTTATGGATCTGGTATGTTTGGGTTTATTTCAATTAGGCTATATTGATTTCTTTATTTATTTGCAATAAAGCCAGTATTATCGGAGACTGGTAGCCTACGCATATTATCAGAAACAAAGGCTCAGGAATGGAAGGATGGAGATCTTCAAGAAACTGCTGCTGCCTGCCTCGGAGCAGAAAAAGCTGATGTTGTACGGCTTTGGCTGAAGCTCTCGGTTGTCTACTTTGCAGGAGTGTCCCGTCTCCAGGTGGCCATATGTCATGTGGTGACAGCGAAACCTTTTAAATGCATTTCATTTAAAGATTCATATGGTGTGATCATGTTTTATGTTTTAATTGCTTGCACTTAGATATGATGGAAGTTAATGTAGTGCCCTAAAGAAGCAGGAGACAAATTGTTCACATAGAACGATTAGACTGGAAAGAGCCTAAACATGATTTTACGTTACCGGTACTCATAATCTCCTTTAATATATTTCACCTAGATGTCATGAGGCTCAGCGTGGTGCCCAGCAAGGATTCCGAGAGGCTAAAGCTCTCGGGTGTCTACCTTGCAGGAGTGTCCCGTCTACAGGTGGCCCTACACCACGTGGTCACAGGCGAGAAGATGCTGGAGTGGGATCTGAGGCACCTGAAGAGGTTCATGCTACCCAGCAAGGGACCCCAACAGGACCTCGAGAAGATTGCCTGTCTGCAGATCAGCAAGTAAGTCCAGAACTCCTACGATTCATAGTATCAGTAAGTTATTCCTGGATAATGATCAGTTAAACCTGTTCCCTTCTAGATTTTGCAATACCCATACAGTTGAAATACAGGACTCGCCAGTTTCCCATAGGCATGGGTTAACATGAGACATGATTATCAAGTTTCTCTCATTTCAAGGTTAGGGCGTGTTAAGGATTAGTGTTTGGATAGAATAAGGGGTAGGAAGATCATGAAGATGTCAAGTCAGAATGCAATGTGGTGACAGGATAAAAGGGGTTAGAGTGGAACATGGGCACTTGCAAAGGTTCATGCTTCAAGCAAGGAATCCAACAACATCTAAATAAGATTCAATATTGCCTCACTACAAATCAGCAAGTAAGTTTGTGGATATTGTATGATTCAAACAAATTTATTGGAAGTTGCTGTGAAAATGATACAGTGAACTTTTTGGGATAGAAAGTTTCAAAAGTGTATCTGTAGCAACAATGTAATCAAATTTCATACAATACATTTCAATCTCATGATACATATTGTCGATTGTCTAGCTTTTATGCCTCCGCAAGTTATGCCTCCGCAACGAAGTAGCCGGAGGCATTATGTTTTCGGGTTGTCCGTCCGTCCGTACGTCCCCTTCTCGTGATCGCGTTATCTCAAGAACCGATTGACGGATTCTCACCAAACTTGGTTCATGTATGTATCTTGGAGTGCAAATGAACTGATTAGATTTTGGGGTCATGAGGTCAAAGTTCAAAGGTCACATGGCTAATTATATATGCAAAAATAGCTCGTGATTGCGTTATCTCAAGAACCAATTAACGGATTCTCACCAAACTTGGTTCATGTATGAATCTTGGGGTGCCAATGAACTGAGAAGTTTTGGGGGTCATGAGGTCAAAGGTCACAGGACTCAATATGTGCTAAATGAGCTTATAATTGAAATCTCAAGAACTGAATGTCAGATTTCAATCCAACGTGGTACCTGAATGTATCTCAGGAAGCCATTTTAGCCATCAGATTTTGGGGTCATGAGGTCAAAGGTCGAGGTCACACAATAGCTTGTAATTGCAATATCTCAAGAACCAGTTGACAAATAACCATCAAACTTGGTACCTATTTGTATCTTCGGGTGCTAATAAACTTGTATGATTTTAAGGTCATTAGGTCAAAGGCCAAGGTCACAGCTCATATATATGCAAAAATAGCTCATAATTGTGATACATCAGATCTGGTAGACAGGTTACTATAAAAATTGAGTTGACAAATTAATTCAGTGCATGTTAATTTGGGCTTGATATATAAATCACGCAATGGCGGAGGCATCATTTTCGACTGCGCGCAGTCGAAGATCCATCTAGTATGGATAGGCTTTTCTTTATCCACAAGATTATTTTTTAATCTGGAGCCATTTAACAATTAAAAGATGAAAAAGGAGTACTTATAATTTCCCCTTCTATTTCTCTTTGGTTAATTCCCACAGCCGAAGTCCACAGGGCCAAGGAGAATACCTCTTCTTCAGCGCAAAAGCAAAACCTTTTGTTGAAGCCATCTACGAACGGCTCAGCTCAGCCATCACGGTCAAGGAACGCCGCTCACGCACGTCCTCAGTGCTCTTCGAGATCCCTCCCAAGGAGCTGGAGCTGCTAGCCAAGTCAATCCAAGAGGGCGGTGATCCGAGCTTCGTAATGGTTGGGTCCGATGGTAGTGAAGAGGGCAATGTATTTGGGGATTCTGTGGAAATTACAGAGGAGGACGTTAAGGAGGGTGGCAAGACAAATGGAGATGTGAAGCCTGCGACCAATGGTGATGCAAGTGCTGAAACGAGGGAGGTGAAAGAGAGCGTAGCGAATGGAGTCTCTACGTCCTCAAATGAAAAATCAGAAAATGGACAGAAAGAGGAGGGGGAGGAGGTACTACAGACAAATGGGGTGACTGTATCGGCAGAAGGGGATAATAGTGTTGAAATTGCTAAAGATAAAAATGGAGATTCAGTAGCAACAGAAGATGAGAAAGCTGTAGATGAAACAGCAACAGACAGTAAAGTAGAAACAAGTGATGCTGATATCAGCGAAGAGAACAGTAAAGAAGATAGCAAAACAGACACTAAAGTGGAAAGCGATTCCCTTTCAAATGAAAATGACACAAGCATAACTGAAACACAGAATGAACAATCAAACAACACTTTGCCATCCCCGGTTGAAACCGTGGAGATATCAGGCGACCAGAATCCGGAAAAGCACGATGTCGCCACTGAACCGATTGACGGAGACAATGAAGAGGATGAATTGACTGGAGATGTCTCTGAGGTCACTCCTCGAATGCCTCCCGCCCAAACAGAAATAGAAAAGGACATTGAAAGCCCCGTGGAGAGCAAGTCTGAGGATGACAACGCTGATGAGAAAAATAGCAGTACTGGCGAAGTTGGAGAGCCTGTTTCCACCGAGGTAAATACAGAGGCGGTTGGTGAAGCAACAACTACATCAGGAAACAGTGAAGAAGTAGATGTGTCAAATGGGGTTTCTGAATCAGACAAAGGGGGAGTCAGCATTGCTCCTACTGATGAGGGGAACACCAATGAGCAAAATGAGGAAGCACCCTTAGTCGCAGAGACCAGTAGAGAGATAAATGCAGACCTTGAGACGCCTGATCCATCGCAAGAAACCCCTTCAACCAATTCATCCTTCAGTCCAGAGACTCCAAACCCAGCAGCAGAGGGTGTGTCTGACGCATCCGAACCTGCAAAGGCTGCAACACAAACAACAGAGTCGATGGAGCCTGAATCAACAAAGGATGTTGTGGAAACGCCAGAGGCTGAGTCAACACCAGAGTCGGCAAAGGCTGAGTCAACACCAGATTCGGCAAAGGCTGAAGCATCACCAGAATTGGCAGAGGCTGAGGCAACATCAGAGTCTGCAAAGGCTGAGTCAACACCAGATTCGGCAGAGGCTGAGTCAACACCAGAGTTGGCAGAGGCTGAGGCAACACCAGAGTCTGCAAAGGCTGAGTCAACACCAGATTCGGCAGAGGCTGGAGCATCACCAGAGTTGGCAGAGGCTGAGTCAACACCAGATTCGGCAGAGGCTGAAGCATCACCAGAGTTGGCAGAGGCTGAGTCAACACCAGATTCGGCAGAGGCTGAAGCATCACCAGAGTCGGCAGAGACTACTGAGTCAACACCAGAGTTGGCAGAGGCTGAAGCATCACCAGAGTCGGCAGAGACTACTGAGTCAACACCAGAGTTGGCAGAGGCTGAAGCATCACCAGAGTCGGCAGAGACTACTGAGTCAACACCAGAGTTGCCAGAGCCTGAAGCATCAACAGAGTTAGCAGAGCCTGAAGCAACACCAGAAGAGTCTAGTACTGTCCAACCCACCAATCCCTCCTCCCAACAGTCACAAGACACTGAGCAAAACATTCCAGCAGCATCTGCCGATTCCCCACCATCCGGAAACACTGATGAACCATCATCAGCGCAATCAACGGATGCTGTAGTGAAAGAAGAATCTGCTTTGACAGAGAGCAATGAAGAGGCCGCACCAACACCAGATGAAGGGGATGCTGCTCAAGAAGGAGTAGGTGCTCCCAAGGTGGAAGGGCAAGTAGAAGATGCAGAGTTTGATGAGGACACCAGGCTTTGAGAGCAACACTTCTGGTGCTAATGACACTGCTGCTCTCCAGACAAGATGTCGTCAGATTAGAATCTGATTAGGTTGTAATATCAGCAGACTTTCTTTTGCAAGATGATGAAAAGTATCCATGAATCTTATGTAGCTTGTAATATACATTTAACTTCTACATAGTTTCTGCAATTTTCATTTTACTGCTTACTGATTTTTTTTTTATTTGACAGTCACCAATTAGCTATAAAATGTGAGAGGATAATTCATATACAGCGAATGCATCTTTTGTCCACTATGTTTATTGTTATGAATGTGTGAACACAAATTTGGTTAACGGCTCTATTTTTATGGAAATTTATTTCCATTACAGTCTTTCATTAATGGACCACTTTATTTTTGTTTAAGTTTGAAAGTTAATTTTGCAATTTTGTTTTTCTCTGAATACATAATGCATTATGTATTCTAAGTAAAGGCTTCTTTAAATAACTTTTGACAGTACATTTTGTTGAATAATTACTACCATAAATGTGTTCTCAAAGATCACTTTTCCACTTTTCTGGTTGAATGTGATTATGATACAAATGCAACTACAAACTTTTCACTCTCCTAAATAGCTGTATTCCTTTAATATATTGAATGATTGAAACTATCCATATCAAAAGCTGAAAGAGTAATTCATTTATTGATTGTAATTTGTTATAAAATTGTCTCCTTGAGACCTTGTGGATAAATTGGTATTGATTCAAATTTATTATATAAATAATTAATCAATTATTGACATTGAGTGTGAATGATTTGCAAATTGAAAGCATTGTTATAAAGTATAAAAGTTTAAATTTCTTATGTACTGATAAATGACAACTAATTCATTATAGCAAAAAGAAAAATTATGATGTCTAATACATGTACTGTATTTGATGAGGAATACAACATTGTGACATGTTAAAATAATTATTTCAATTATGTTATTTTATTAATTAGTTTATATTGTTCAAAGGGGCATGTAGTCTTTTGCACCAGGTGCTGCATTAAATATATCTTTCCAGGTAACATCGATGTATAGACAAAAAAATGTCTATTCATTTGTTTATCTATTTTTCTATTTATCCATATATTATGTTTGAATCATTGCATCTGAAACATTTGCTATACTGTGGGACTCAACTGAGTGGGCTTTTGCAAAAGTTTTTACCCATTTTTTTACAGGAGCACCTCATTAATGTCTAGGTCACAAATGCTCCGGGCGCCATACGATATGTCTCCCTACGGCGGATTTTCTATGATTTGGGGAAATTGTGATATCGTACGATGTCTGTAGTATCAGTCACATATTTGCCGGGGCCCGTACGATGACTTATGGCTTAAAATAAAACATAAATTGCACGGCTCCCTTGAACACAATCTTAGTTCCTGTACGGGTGCCTTATACGGTGCTCTTGCGGTGACTCCACGGTACCCGCACAATTTGAGTGGCCAAATATTCAGTCTCAAAATTGTACGATATTCAAAAAAAGGCTGCGGTGTCCATGCTGTGCCCGTGCGGTGCCTGTGCGATGCTCTCTACGACGTGTTTACAGGCTTACGGCAAGTAAAACATTGTACGATGCACTTTTTTTTTTTTTACTCCGTGTTAAACATTTTTGACATCGTACGGCGAGGAAAAATGCAACAGCGACCGCACGATAGCCACGGTACCATTGCGGGCGCCGCAAGATCTCACATAAAAAGTGGCATCGTACGGGCGCCGTATAACAAATCGGAGCATGTGTGACCTAAGCATTAGTGGAGAAAAATATTGTTATTTAAGTAATGTTTTGTCAAATCCTAGTGCTTTATAACTTTAGATGAATTCCCAGTAGTACAATGAATTGAAGTTTGAAAGGATGCTAAGTGTCTTTATGATAATAATTCTATACTTAAGTGTCTGTCACATATCACCAGATAGCTTTGATGGATGCCAGATGTTTCTTGTTCAGCGAAAGCATTTCTTGTTAGGCGATGTCCATTCTATCCAGCAGAAAGTTTTGTGCATGCAGCAATGGAGACTACCTCCATCACCAGATAATTTGTTTTTCGCAAATGTTCCATCTGTCGGGTGTTCGTTTGAGCTGTCCGGTAATGCAGGTGTCATTTGTATGACGCACCTCTTGACCCCCCGAGAAAGGTTAGGGTTAACCCATTACGCATCCATGACTAACCCTAACCTTTCCCGGGGGTCAAGAGGTGCGTCATACAAATGACACCTGCATAATATGTGACTGTACCTTTAATTATTGTGTGTATGAAGGGACAGATCGGTAGTTTTTATTTCACGAGTATTACCACTCGGATACATAATAGGAATACCCTGTTAAATGTTACCCCATTATGTTTAGACCACTGTACTTTCAGTGGCTTTATGACACAAGTTTTCTTTGTTGGTGCTGGGTGGCAATGCAGTTTAATAGGCAAACCCTTGTAAATATTTGTATGATTTTATCACTATTTAATTTTACCGTTTTGTTATTGCTAGTTGTCTTGCCTTTGTTGCTATTGTTTAAACCAACTCAATTACCCACGGCTGAGACGACAAGTTAATTGCAACTAATAAGATGCAAGTATATTGTACTATGTTCATATGTTTATTTCAGTTAATGTTTATTAATGTCTATTTAGTAATTATGTTAATTTTCATCCCTTATCAATTATAGTCTTTTCATTTAACGGATTTCATTTGTTTAAGATTTATATCCTACTAATAAGCTGCTAAAAAACAACAACAGTGAAATACAGGTGTCATTTGACATGTCTGTTTTGAATGTGTGCTTTCAGAGTAGAAAAAAGAATATATTCCTTCTAAGATTACAAAATACTTCGATATCAATTCTGCTAATCATGTCACTTGTACATTAGAATCTTTGATCCTTCCTGTGTTTTAGAAATTTGGAAAAAATGAAGACAATTATTGGTTAATGCTTTGGTATGACAGTGAACTGAATAAATCAGATGATTATTACCACTGCAAAAGCATAAACAAATTTAATATAAATTAATACATTACATAATTCTTTTGAACATTTACACATTATGTTATATTTTTCTTTGTAGGTTTGGGCGTAGTAAGGTAATGACTTCTGTGTATTATGACATTATAGTTGCCATTTATTCATATGTATAGTAGTAGATGAATTAATGATATATCAAAATATTAGTCTCTTTCACATTATGAAACATATTTAGTATTTAATACTCCATATTATGTTATAAAAACGTTCAGATAAAGAAACGGTTAAATAAAGAAAAACCTCAGATAAATCTAATACAAATGTGTTGCTGTGTTTTTTTCTCATTTATTTGCCCGTGTATAGAGAGGTCACACGGTTATAGTGGCCATACATAATTTGTTTCCCTTAGGTGGTCACTATACACAGGTTTGACTATTTTATTTACCAGGCAATCACATACGTGTACATGGACAACCAACTGAACATTAGTCAACTTGAATGTACACACATACACACACATGCTGGTGCATACACTCAACAAGGCCCCGAACTCCCCCCCCCCCCCCCCTAGCAACAACCAACCACTCAAACCATTCACTCTCTTTCTGTGCTAATGCATTAATAGAGTACAGAAGATGGAGACGCCACATTCTTTTGTTATAACATAATAATGGTTCTACACAACGAGTCCTTTTGATTCATGCTCACGGTTGTGGGTTGAAGCAGAGGCAGAGCTGGACAATTGCCTTCTTAGCAACCGTTAGGTCAGAAATATCTGGCTTGCCCACATTGATTAGAACAATTCCCCCATTCCCCATGGCAATGAACAGCTATGACGTCACACTGCGGTACTCTATTACGCAAATATCATCATACAACCAAATTTTGAAAACAAAACAAAACAAATGTAAATGTGATCAGAAACAAAAGAGTTCACAAAGTTTGGTAAATATTTGATGATCAAAAAACAAGTATTTAATTCTTCGCATGTACGCTGTAGTTCTGGCATTATGCGATGTACAGTAATGGCCCATGGGGGTGGTTCAAGACAAGGGGTCAAATTGAGAGAAAAAAAAAAAGACACAAAATTTCTCATTAAGATTAAAACATACATTACTCAAATCAGATGTACATTCCTTGCATAGTAATGCAGTACGGCAAAGAAATAAAAACATTCATGTTGCATACTCCGCAATTACATACATACGCATAGACATACGTGTAGGACTTGCAAACATTAACATGTATTTCAATGAGCTAACGGTACTGTTGGCATAGTACAGAAAACCATTGTTTCGTGTAGTTTTTATGCTTATATTTGTTTAATTCTATGCTAAAATGTCTTTTCTAGGAATTAACATTTTATTTCAATGGCATTTTGTTTAATGTACTTCTGCATACGAAAGAAACTTTTCAAGTGAAACTTTGATCTAACATCATTTATCAAATAACATATTTTTCTTAAATCTATACATAATATTCTAATGTATTCTTTTTTATAGAAAGCATTGCCACTTTTGGAAGAACTCTACATGAAGAAAACATCACAAGAGTCAGAAACAAATCTGTTTTGTTATTAAACTTTGTACATATACACATGTCAGATTAAAAGAAAGAACATATTACAAGTATCATAACAAGAAATCTTACGAAGGTTGACATCGAGTCAACTTCAACCTTAATTAAGGTTGAAATACCATAATTGCTAAATTATTTTTTGTTACCTAAAAAAACAACAGAAGATTATATAAATTAAATTAAGACTATAATACAAGTAGAAAACATCAATTCAAGATTTACCCTACATACAGATGTCAATATCTACATCAAAATTATATAGCACAACTCATATTTCAAAACTATCATCTACATGAAATATACACATAAGAAATAACTTAAATTAACATTATGCTGAAAATTATAACATTATTTAAACAATTACTTACATATACTGTACATAACACATTCAAACCTTTACCATTTGACCCTTTAGTACCACAGGGCATATAATGCATGCAATAACCAAATGGTCTTTCCAGTACATAGCTCTGAAAGGGTTAAATGTATACATGATCTGATACAGCTCATAATAACTAGGCATCTTAAAGTGACTGCCTCCGTCTGGTAAAGAGGGCGCTTTTCAAAAAGTTCACATTAAAGTGATCCATTAAATGTGACATTTGAGACTTCAATCATATTCCAATATCACTGTAAAATTCTTCTGAATTATGTGTTATACGTGTAGTTTCATAGAATAATGAACATAATAGTAAATATATTACTCATTGCGGATATAGTATCGGAAATAATATCGCTAGTGATATTCGTTTGTCAAGTAAAAAAGTGAACATTGATGTCAGATTTGATCACCTACTGCCCATTGATTTTGACTACAAGAAGTGTTTGGGAATGTTTTTCAGTCAATGCAAATATCTCCATAATTAAGGAGACATTTGAAGAATCAAAACCCATTTCACTCTTCCGTTACTATCTATAAGCCATACAACAAGGTACAAGAGAAATGTGAAAATCCAGAGTGTTTTTGGTTGAATTTGGACAAAGTTAATGGATCACTTTAATTGCATGCTGTGTGCTCTGTAGCTTTAACATGCTAGAGAATGTGAATGCTTACAATGACAGGGACACTGCCTGGTTGCAAAAACATGGTGCTGCTAACTGAATGTATTAACAGCGCCCTCTAGGTTTCACAACGCAGCGTCTATAACTATAATCGTACAATACCATCCCTCCACCAAAGTTGCTACATGTAGCTCAACTTCTGTCAGTACCCAGTAATAAGTTATAACAAAGTGTATGATAATTAGTAGTCATGATAGTTAGTGTTCATTTTGCCCTGACAAAGATTCTGCTAGGATCGAAAGGTAGGCTCGTCACAGACACTCACAATAAGTAGTAACTACATGTACATGTAATGTATCTTTCTGTTACCGTATTAGCGATGAGACAACCCATCAAGTACGTGACTGAACTGAACACGCACGCATGTTTGACAATTTATTCATCTTCTTCTTTTTGTTGTTACTGGCAAGCAAACTCGTTCCTCAAAAATATTTACACATACATCTGGCCCTAATTGCGAAAAGAATCACATTCGATTGTAAAGTTGCAATTAAGTGTAAGTTGGCTCATGTGACTAAATGCACAAATCTGATTGTTTCAAATGCATATATTTTCTGACTTTGCATCGATTGCAAGTCTTTCTGCGACGCGGCCCAGGACTGTATTTTCTATTTTCTACAAGCTCAAATGAAACTTGAATTAAACAAAGTACAGAGCAATAAAAACAGGATGGCAGCATGTTGGGCTGATATCTGAAGAAGAAAAAAAAGTAAACAATACAAACAAATACATGTACCTTAAAACTACCACAAACAATGTACATGCATAAGCCAAATTTCTTAAAGACCAAGAAGTTGTGTTAAACAAAGATGTACATTGTATGTGGTAATCTAAGGTATAAAGGTAGTTTAGATGTGTGTTCGGTTGGTCCAAATGTAATCAATTTCCTATTACGTTCGACAAATTGTGTACATCTCCGGCTAAACAACTACATCATAGTCAGTATAAATAATAAATAAACCACTCCATATCTACATGTACAGCTGTAACTCATTTTTAAATATTATATTATGATATCAAATGCACAGTGATTCCTTTTTCAAACGAATCCATTTCCATTCCTTTCAAGCTAAACATTTCATAGAAGTTGTATTTCTCAAACATCGCTCAACAAGTTAATACTTTTTACATAAACACAACAAATTGTGATTCTGATTGTCTGCTAGTTTAAAAGTATATTTACACCAACATGCATGCATAATTGCTGATAAATAAAAATAAAAAAACAAGTAACAAATCACAAATCACAAACGGAATAACACACAAACTGAAACAGAAACGTGACGAGAAATTAGTTATGTTTGTATAGGAATCAAAACTGGCAGCACATAATATTTCTGAATTGGCCTTGGTAAATAAATAAGTAAAACATGAGAGAATGAGTAAGGCAATTTTGGAGTAGATATTGAACAGCAGTGATGTAACTTCATTTTAAGCACTTTACCATTTAAATCAAGCAAGTTTGGGGAAAAGGTGTTTATATTTATATAATGTACAATGATCTGCATGCACTGTACATTGTATTTTTTTCTTAAACTTATTCAAGACGTTTTGATTTTGGTATTACATGACATAGAACCCCGGCCGAGTTTTTTTGAACCAGTCCTCAATTGTTTACCCCATTCAAGACTGCCTTGTTTTGGTATAACATGCGTAATCCACAGACCCAAGCCAGAGTATTTTTGGGACCAGTCCTTAACAGGTTAATCCAATGTAGACCTGACCAAAGTTTGTGAGGGCTGGAATCTATGAACAATGTGTGTTGCTCAAAAATCAAACCATTTTGAACGAATTAAACAATATACAGTGGAGCATCATTATAAAGAGTTATGATATAACAAACCCTCTTATAACAATCTAATTTTGCTGGTCCCAGCACTTAATATTTATATTTGTTTTACCCCGATATAACAAGATACTTGATATAACAAGGTTATTTTCATGTTTCCAAGGACCTCCTTATAAAGAGGTTTCACTGTAGTGCACTTTTCATGGCGTATTAGTGAGCGACTACATACTATTAAAACTGATGTCAATAATAATCATGCTTTTAATATAGCAAATAAATATAAAGATGAATACCAATGGAGGCAAGACCACTTCAAATTTAAAAATTCACTTATTATCCCAAATAAAAATCAAAGCAATATTGTAAATTAGCACCAAGCAATGGATTCATGATTTAGATGTACATGAAATCAGTGTTCGATTTAAACACTCGTTTGCCCAAAAGGGATGTGGATTAATTTTTCTTTTTTTTTAAGAGTATGGATTATTGTTCTAAGTCTGAGTTAGTAAATAATATATTTCAGTTAGGGAAAGCAGTGCACCAACATCTTGATAAAAATTACAAATGAGATGATTTTATAGCGCATTAGAAATATAAAAATTGAGGGTAGATTTTAACCGTTTAGAGAAACAACGCACCTGTAATTTTAAACCTGAATAAATATTTTGAGTTGGGAATTCTTATCAACACATTTTGATACATGACATGACTGACTGTTTTTGTTTTGTAATGCAAGGAATTATATTAGCCTTTCATTCATTCAAATGCATGTCAGTAAATATTAAACCAGCTGATAATGTCTATGTGTTAAAATCATAACCAAAAAACAAACACTGACATCATAAAACAAAAATAAAAATAAATAAAACATTTAATACAACCAAATAAAACATTGATAAACTGCACTTGTTAATGGTTGTATTAAAACATACAAGACATTTAAAACAGATGTAAACAAAAAAATTAAAAATAACAAAGAATATTACAGCAATTTTCTACATACTCTACTGAGATGGCAAGTATTAAACTATTAAAGTCAAAGTATGTTTCATAAAAGTATTCCATTATGTCATCTAATATTGCAATCTGCAGTTGCTGTATCTCTATATATGCAAGTCTTTGTCAAGTCTTGAGTATTAGTATACATGTATAAA
This sequence comes from Echinarachnius parma, assembly GCA_037951105.1. Taxonomy (NCBI): domain Eukaryota; kingdom Metazoa; phylum Echinodermata; class Echinoidea; order Clypeasteroida; family Echinarachniidae; genus Echinarachnius; species Echinarachnius parma. The sequence continues at coordinate 71,152 of JBAMJV010003969.1, read as the reverse complement.
AAAAGCAAGATCTACACATAAGAAGTAATTGCTTTGCATTTACATGGCATTTCTAATGCCCTGTTTAGTACACATACCATCACATATACTTTGTACACACACTGCATGTGGTATGAATACCCATGTTATTGTCAAATAAAATGGATGTGTTAATTAGTATAGTCAAATGTTTTCATCCGGCAGAAATTGCTAAACAAAATGCAGCTAAGAACGATTCAATCTAACATTACACATTCAATCTTCTGCTCAAATAAGTGAACAGAAGTGTTAACAAGTTGAATGAACACACACAATGAAGAGGTTCAAACTAAACCTCATAAGAAAGCAAAAACATAATTACCAACATCATGCCTGAAGGTCTTTGAATAGTTGGAAAAAAGAAAGAGCAATACCATCCTATAACAACAACAACATGAAATGGTGCCAATTTCTTATGCGAACAGTTCATATAAGCAGATGATGCAAAACAGGTTGTTGGTAAGCAAAATATTTTCATTTTGTTTTTCTTCTTTTATTTGACTGGTAATAAAAAAACAAGTAAATACAACTATTTTGTGCTTCTTTTTTCTTTTCTGGCAATAAAAATGTTCATGAACACAATTTTGTTCAGTCATATTTGTTTTACAGCAATAAAAAGTTCTCCTGATCTTGCAAAACTCTGCAGGTCCATTGCTTACACTTCCCATCAATCTCTCTAAGATACCAAAACTTCATCAAATTTGTCTAACAGCGATAAAAAGTTCACGAAAGAGATATCCCATTCAAACATATCCCAGATCGCTACCGCTTGCTATCATGCCCAGCTAGACACAACATCTACATTCAGTCTGTTATAACGGCATATCAAAACGCTAACTAACTCTCACAAAACTTGGAAGTCATCATCATGGGCTAGTATTTCATTGGAGCCAATGGATGGCAATAAATGTTCTTCAATACAGAGTCCAAGTGGATTTTACCAATCATTAACGCAGGCCATATTCAGTCTCTTTTTCATGGCATATCAAAAACGCTAACAAACTCTCACAAAACTTGGCAGTCACCATGAAGAGAGCCAATGAATGGCTATAAATGTTCTTCAATAGAGTCCCAAATAAACGCTAGTGTATTTTAGGTGCCGACCGATCACTAACCCCGCCCGTCTTCCTCAGTTTGACTCCTCTCCTGATCTCTGCCATGACACCAACCCCGTTCTCTTCCTCTTCCTCCGAATCGCTCTCCACCCGCAACTGGACCGGGGCGGGAACTTGGGGGGCTTGCAAGAGGGCGGGGGAGGAGTCGGGGCTGGTCAGCATGGAAGGTGGGGGAGGGGGCAGGGGGCTCCCCTGGCCAAAGGGTAGCTGCATCCCGTGGGTAGGGGGTGTGGGAGGGTTGAAGGACGGGGCGTTGGGTATACTCTTGACAGGTGTAGACGTCGTGTAGCTGCCGTACGACCCATGGTGCGTCTGCGGCTGGCCGCCGTACTGCTGGTTCTGTTGCGGAGCTGCTGGCTGCTGTGGGGGAAGTTGCTGGTAGTGGTTCTGCTGTTGATGTGCCTGTTGCTGGTATTGCTGCTGCGGTAATTGCTGATATAGTGGCTGCGAAGTCTGCTGCTGATTTCCTTGCTGGTACTGTTGCCCCTGTTGCTGCTGTTGATACTGGTTATACTGCCCATACTGCTGCTGCTGTGGCTGTTGGAAGTTTTGCTGATTGGGCTGCTGCTGCTGATAGTGTTGTTGTTGTTGGTTGTATTGTGGCTGTTGGCTGTATTGCAAGTGTGGTTGTTGTTGTGTTTGTTGTTGATTATATTGCGGTTGTTGCTGCTGTTGCTGTTGATTATATTGCAGATGTTGTTGTTGTTGGGGTCGAACTTGCTGGTAGTGTGATTCCTGCTGACTCTGCTGCTGTTGCATGAAAGTCTGTTGCTGAAACGCAGTGGGTGGATTCGCTATACTATGCCTGGACCCTGGCATAGAAAGATTGCTTGGCACTTGTCCGTCCACCACACTACCACTCCCGTTGCTGTACCCCATCTGCTTGTTAGCGATGGTGTCGCCGGTAGGCGTCTTGGCAGTGGTCCGGCGTTGCGCCAGCTTAGCGTCAAGACTTTCCTTCAAGGCCACTCTGCTCATGGCCATAGCGGATGACAGCTCCTCGCTCCCTACCTTCATGCTCTGGGTGCGCGACACCCGATGTGGTATCGACGACGCGGATGACACATCTTTCGGGGCTGTTGAGGGCCCTTTAGGCATTGCTGATGCAGAAGAGAGTATGGGTGCACTCATAGGTTGCGGCATCTTGAACTTGCCGGATGGGTCCAGTTGCGGCTCAGTTCCGGACTCCGTCAAGCTAAACTGCAGGGAACCACCAGACGGCGTTCGCCTGATTGGCGGCGGGGGCTTTCTGCGACGGACGGTCCCCGACAGCTCGTGGGTGGGGGTGCTGAATGCACCGATGGAGGAATGGCGGCGGTGCACCTGCGTGTTGGACGTGGAGGAGGACGAGGAGGAGGAGCAAGTGGAGGATGATGAGGAGGACGACGATGATGATGAGGATGCCACCTGGAAGATGGATGAAGGGTTGAAGTGACGTGGTAGAGTCGCAGACTTGCTCATGTCCGGGTAGTTCACGCTGTTGTCACACAGCGAGTAGGGATCGTATTCTGTGATTATGTAAGCAAAGAGATGAAAGTAGAATACATTTAGTGATGTGATGCACCAAAGATAAACAGAACAAAATTACAATTTGTAAAATGATACCACATAGCACAAATTGAGAGATCAAAAAGGTAATTAAGTTTATTCATATCATTTAAGATTCTTATTTTGCAGCTACTAGTAACTAGTACCCGTTTGGCACACCAGCAGTGCAAGTCAAATACTAACTATTGAGCCCTGTTCTTGTTTACAATGAAGGAAGATCAGTCTTCTCTGGCAAATGAAAGCCAATCAATTGCAAATATAGGCACTGACACCATCACACTTTTATATGCAAGGAGGTAATTCAAAATCTAAAGACAATGTTACCCGCTAAATTGACGCTTTCACTTCAAGTATTCGGAGAGCTACTCTGGGTGCCGTAGATGCTACAACCTACAGATCGCTGGCTGATGGGAGTCATGTTATGAGCCACATTAAGCTTGGTTGGTACGCAAAGTTAAAAAGCGACACAACTAAACATTTATTGTGAAAGTTTGAGAAAAAACATCTTACCTGCTGAGTTGACAGTGTCGCTGGACGTGTTGGGAGAGCTACTCTGAGTGCCGTATCCGCTAGAACCTGCAGATCGCTGGCTGATTGGAGTCATGTTAGGAGCCACTTCAAGCTTGGTAGGCTTAGCCGACTTGGCTGGACCAGGGGTGGCGTAGATGGGCTCTGCATCACCTCTCGCGTCAAGACCAAATGGTGCAGATCCCTGCAGATTATAGATAACAATTATAATACATACAATTTATTTAGCGTTTAATACAAAGTTTTTTATAAGCGCCAAAGAGAAAAGGAGATATATCAATTTTAAAACAAAACTTAAAACAATCTAAGAAAACATAACAGCAAAAGTATTGAATTTGGTAGGATCGATTATCTATGTGTTTTTAACAGTGATTTGAAGGAGTCTATGATAATTATGATTAAAGGAATGGTTTTCTTTTACCCTAAGTCCCCAAGAGAAACTTAGCATTGGTCAAAACGGAGACAAAATAAATCCTCATTCCTCATGATTTGGAGCATTTAGGACATACCTTATACTCAAAATGTTGACTAAAATATTTATATAAAATACATGTATGGGAGCTTGGCATAACTAATCAAATTTAATTTGGTGTACAGTATAACAAATTTGTTTTATCATTTAGTTGTTTTTAAATTATTTTTTTTTCTGAAGTAAGCTTCATTTGTTTTTCCAGCCCATCTACCTCTTCTCCTCATGTAATGTTCCATTTTACATCCGTTATCAATATATAAACCCCTTTAAACCACAAAAAAAAACATTCCATTAATATCAATCAATTTGTGTAAAATTGGCTAATAGATATCTAATACCACTGAAGCTCTTCTTCTTGTATAGGGGCCAACCGATGGCTATGACAGGGGTAATACACTTATTTTCAAGTAAAATCAATGACTGTCCATGACCTTGACAGTGAGAATTCCATGACTTTTCACCACGATGTGTAAACAATATTCTTTGACTTCTCTCAGTAATTTTTTTAACAAAATCATTTCTGAAAATCTGTGCTGAAGAAATGCAGATAAACTTTCATGACTTTCCATGGCCAAAGAGATCATTTTACAATTAAAACCTTGAAAACACAAAAGTCAAATTCCATGACTTTCCAGGTTTTCCAGGCCCTATGTGAACCATGTAAAAAGGAATCTTACCAGTGAAGCTCTTCTTCCATTAGTGTGCTGGCTGCTTGACTGGTCTGATCCATTTGTACCTGACAAGGGTTGAGGCACAACTGGATAAAACAAACAAACAGGGAATCATAATTAAGTAGGAAAAAAACACTATTTTTGTGGTTGGAGCGACCAGGGCCCATATTCATAACACCCCACTAGCTTAGTTTCAACCCAAGTCTATTTTTGATGATCAACGCTAACTATGGTTATCAGGGGAAACATTTCAACTAAAAGGATCTATTGTTGCGCACTTAGACTTAGTCCAATCATCTAAAATAGAGTCAGAATAGTACTAAGATGTGTTTTATGAACATTGACCCTGATAAATACACTCTCTTTCAATCTCTCAGAATGACATTAAACAATGAATTTTTGCAAATATTGTTTCATTGCTAAATACATTGTATAAATACCTATCGTGACACAAAATAAAACACAAACATGTCTGCTCGTATCATTGCTGGTTTGCTCCCTCATTTAAGTGACTAAGCCTTCTACTAACAGGCTGCTTTTGGATGAGCTCACAGGCATATGCCCCAAATTTTGCTTACACATGCCGGAGAGTTGCATACATGTTAGTGTGCTGATCACGCACAATTCTACCTGGCACTACTCTACACCTTAAGTTACTATAATGCCTTCAAGAGCAGATACAGCACTTAAGTGTTCAGTGAAACACCCTTCTGCCTTATCACCGCTACTCACTCTGGTTTGGCTGGGTCATGTTGAAGTCTGGCATCACCTTCTTGCCTGGCCTCACAGTCACTCCTACCTCCTCATCCCTCTTCACCGGGGACGTCTGCTTCCCAGACAGGCCACCGCTTCCCGGTTTCATGAAGGAGATCATCGGCGTCGGGACAGCCTTGGGGCGACGTGGACCGCCAATGGAGGCCGTGGGGGTCTTCGAAAGAGCAGTGGGGGTGGTGTTGTCGAGCCAGGGTGGGGTCGGAGCCATCTGGGAGGAAGGAGGGGCAGGGTAGGAGGCAGGGGAGGGGGAAGAGGACGGGGTGCTGCACTCACTGGAGGACTGGTCGCTGGATGATATCCGGCCATGCTGTTGGAAGAATGTTTGAAATAAAATAAGTTTGAATGGCCATTCTGGTTGAGGAATAAACAAATTGAAATGAGTTAGATTGTAAGATAATTACTCAATGGTTGAGAGAATGGAGTTAAAATACAGCACATAAATTCGATGTTCCACATCATTACAAAAAAATTATTATTCTTTTCTTGGAAAGTAATGTAGGTAGTTATTTGGCCCTTTTCCGCATTATAAAAACAAACAAACAAGTACTTCACATACTGCTCCTCACTATTTTCTTTTGTCTATTTTCTTCAGTTTTGTAACTTGTATCCTTGTATTATGTGCATATTTGTTTATAGTTGTGTTGTATTTGACATTGTATTATGCTATTTGGTCGAATAAATAATAATAATAACATATTCTTTTCAGGTAAGATAAAAAAGAGAGCCTGATGGAGGAATAAATCAACAAGTCCATACCTGAGCATACTCGTTGGCCATCTCCAGCATGAGGCTGTAGGCGATAGTCTCATCCACCTGATCCCCATCCTCCTCGATCCTCAGCTCCTGCATCCCCACAGCAGTCACTGTGGTCGTCGACATCGAGCTGTTGGCTGTCGACGTCGAAGGAGGCGAATCGGTGCGTGTAAAGAGCGTGTCATTGGACGTGAAGCCAGAGTCTTGAGAGGATACGGATGAGAGTCGGCAGGCGGGGTTGGAGGGCTGAGACATGCTACGGTGACGATGGAAGCTGCTCTGCAGGGCGCCGCCCCCTCCCCCTGTACTGGCTACTCCCCCGCCCCCAATGCCCCCGGGATTGGAGTGGTTGGAGTGGGCAGAGGCCATGGAGCCGCTGGACCGTGAGTCGGAGCTGTTGAGGCTGCACATGCTGGACATGCTGGACTTACGGGAGCCGCTGGATGGGATGGGCGAACTTGGAGGCGTTTGCTGTGAGGGAAACGATAACAAATGGATACTTGATTGTTTTAATCTGTCATGAGGATTTAATCTAAAACTACAAAGGAGCAATGCTACAAAAATTTAATTGATTTATCCTGTTTGTATAGTTTGTAGAGTTGCAGCCATGAGGCCTTGCGTTTTTTGGAAGTTCACCAAGATTTGACCAATAAGCGTTGCCATTGTGAACCTGGTTGTGTTCCATAGACTTGTGCCAACGCAATACACCATATAACCTTATGTTAATAATGTAAAAAGGTAAATGTGATTCTGTTATGGTCACTTTCTGATAGGTAGACAAATTCAATACTTCAAATCAAGGGAGGTAGAGGCGTATGAGATTATTGTGCTTTTCACATTATTCCTGCCAAATGTATTCAGCTCAAATGTGAGCCCAGTGGGATTAGAAAGTGTGCCCTCCTAACCAGTGGTTGAAATATGCCAGTGGGTCTTTCTTGCCGTATGGAGGTTGCAGGTTAGACTCTTTCCCAAATGCAATGTTCTTTGCTTAGCTTTTATAGAATTTATTCTTGATAAATACTTACATATGACCACTGTTGGACATCTTGGCCCTTGATATCCATGATGACCTGCTCGCTGGTCGGAGGGAGGATATGGGGGTCCTTGCTGTAAGTGGCAAGGTCCTCCATGACCGTCTGCAGGTGGGTGACCTCAGACAGCATTGAGACCTCATCCTCCTGGAGTAAGAAAATTGGGATACACCATTTTAGTGTTTATTCTGTAATGTTATTATTTTATCTTTATATTTTCTATTCATCAAACATTATCTTCATTGTTTGATGTAATCACCATCACTATCCCCATCATATTTTTTATCGCAACCATCATCTTCATTATCAATGGATTATGTTCATCATCATCATCATAATCATCATCACCGTCACCATTTTTGGCTTCATTGCATCGTCATCATTGTAACCATCATCGTCGTCATCATTGTCATCGTCGTCGTCATCAGCATCATCACTATTACCACCATAATCTTCATCATCAATCCACTATCATCATAGTCATTATCATCATCATCATAATCATAACCATTGTCATCCTAGTCATTGTTGTCATCATCATCATATTACTATAATCATTATCATTATCATTGGGGTTGCTGTTGTTACCATATTTATCATTATCAACTATAAATTGTATAAAAGTACTAAGATTTCGTACCACAACTGGCTTGAGGAATCCGACGAGAGAGCAGAATCGACTCCTCTCCTCAATGAGGGCAGTGCGGCAGGCATTCCTCTCAGCCTCCTCTAGTAGGATGAACATGTCATTGACGTCTTGCATGGCACTGTCCAGCTGATATTGCACATGGGGTTTGCCTGATATAGCAACAAAAATAAAATGAAACAAATCAATCATTAGCAACAAATACAAGTCTAAAAGGATTAAGGGTTTTGTCTCTGTACCTGTTAAACTAGGATGAACTATTTGATTTTTGCCTGGCACTGTCCAGCTAATAATGGACAAGGAATGCGTGTGATATGGCAACACAAGTTATAGATCTACACTGTATAATAATATCAGAACAAATGCAAATGGTAAAAATGATAATGTGAAAAGAAATTATAGGGAGCCTTTATAAATAAGAAGAAAAAAATGTAGCAAGAAATATGATCATACCCATTATTGGGTGCAAAAGGAAGCTAAAATATGAAATATGGAATATTATTTTACATAAAGCAATACTAAGTGTTTTAGCTTTCTTAAGGATGCTGCAAGCGCTCTTTTGACTCCTAAAGAAAGCATACATGTAGACAAGAGTAATACTTTTGGCCCGCAAGAAAGGGAATTCCCAATAGATGTACTTTTGTGGTTGCATCGGTTATCCCACACACATTCACTTGGCACACATCACTTCATTCATTGTACATCATCCTGTGCAATGCACTCAAGGTGCAATTTTCTTTCCCCGTCAGTTAGGAACAGAGTACAGTATGTGTCACGATGCGGTTATCAACTGGAGAAGAGCCAACACAAGCCAACATTTCCCCTTATTAGATAAGACTATCACTTGGAAATCAAACATAGGGATTAGATGAGTAATTGAAGCTTGGACTTTATGGCCTAGGCTACTAGAAGATATACAGCTGATGTCTATATCATATTTCAAAGGGGAAGGAGATTTGACATGATTCAGTGCGAACATCTGTATAATCAGTTCATCTGCTACATTCAGACTACTAGATTACAGTCCAAACTAATAATTATATCTATTCAAAAGCTTCTCTGTTGGCTTAATGTGCATCGTGAATAAGTTGCAGTAAACAACCTCTTCAAATTTGAAATCATTTCATGCTAATATAAAATAATTTCATGATGAAGACAAAAATGGTCACGTTTTCTACAAATTATGTTTAATACTAGATTATTCTCCAGGAATTCGCGAAATAGTGTGAGCACTTGCATAAAAATGTTGCTCATAATATAGGGAATATTGGATTTAATTCTTCTCTTGATTAGGGATTTTAGCCACAACTGGATCATGGATTTTGTGTCAAAATCGACAAAACTATTTCCATCCATCAACCCACCTCGTTTGACTCTAGGGCTTACTAATGTAGTCATAGATATTGTACAGTATATATTGGTACCCTAAAGGACCCTCTTTCAATTATTGATACTTCACAAGCAATTCTCTGAATATCCCAAGAGAATGATTCAAGATAGTTAATGGGCAGAATTCTGAGTGTTCAGTGTCAGCCTTACGTAGGAAGGGGGTAAGCCGAGTGACACAAGAGTTTCCGGGGAGGGCAAATTGGCAATGCCATTGTGAATCAATCAGAACGGCTGGTGACATGTGTGGCAAGGTGAATGTATGCATCATACTGACCAATGAATACCCCTCCCCCTTCCCCTCCCTCCCTACCCCTCCATTCCCCTTTTACATGCAAAACTAGATCATTTATTGAGGTTATTTCCAGAAACAGCGATCTGTCGCAATGGAATGGCGGTAATCATTGATGATGTACTGTTGGAGCATACCTATCTACAATGTATTAGTGGATATAATACAGCCAGAAAGAAGGTGATTGCTGTTATGGCTTGTGTGAAGCTTATTGCACCTCCCGCGCTGCACTAAGTTTTTGAACATTATACGGTAATTAAAATGAACATGTTCATCAACATTTTGTATCATCACACAACTTCCTGCCAATGGCGGGCAAATCTGAGTGCATGTTTTATCGTGGATCCCTAAAATCAAGCCAGTGCACACTGGGTTTGGAAACATTATAATGAACATGTTTAATCTTGGGTCCCTACTCGTATGCCCCTGCTCACATTACCCCCCCCCCCCCCCCCCCCTCCCCCAGCCCATTCCCCCCTGTCCTCCTGCTGTTGTCAGATGTGACATATGGCAGCGTGTGTTTACTGTGTGCCATGTGAATCATCCACCCATCTTTTTCCCTCTCTCCTACAAACAAACAAACTTCCCCCACTCTGTGACAGTGCGGCCTTACTCATCCCGATCTTGCATAGCGGGGAGCAGGAAAGAGAAAGCCTTCTGACCATTACCCCTTCTTACCCCTATCTTGATAAATATGCTGTTGAAAATTCCATTGACTTTTACTCAACCCCAGATATATATTGCCTAACCCTACCTTCCCCTCACTCTGAACTCATTCAGGACTGTTCCGAAAACTTGTTCTGGGGTCTTATCAGATTTGAGAATGCATGTTATACCAAAATGGGTAACCCTAACCCTTACATTTCCTATACCCTACTCTCTGTAAGCGATGACAAAAACCATCCTATAAACCTCACTATAAGCATACATTAGCGCACCCCACCCTGTTCCCCCTTCCCATACAGACACCGGCCTGTTCCTTTTCTAAAGTGAAAGTGAAAAGTTCAAGAGGATTACCTAACCTGCCACAGGCCAATTAACTTCTTATTCTGTCTATAAAAGTGAAAGTAAAGCAGGTTACGTCTTCCTGTCACAAGTCAAGTGATTTTCCCCCTATTTGTGACCATAGCTATAATCATGTTCTTCTTTTGCATCCATCATCTACTCATCAAATGTTTGGCGAGGATTGAGCATCGGCTCACATTCTTCCCATTTGCTGCCATATTGTCAACAATATCTCTGTATGTACAAAATTCTTAATAACATACATTCCAGGATGTAGTGAATTGGTCATGGAGGCATGGAGCTACACTGAATATGTTGTGGCAGTGAAAAATATACATTAGAGTAATGGCAATTTAGGGCTCAGGAAATTATAAACAAGCCCTAATAAAATCGCACAGAGTTTAATGCAAAACATGTTTTAGAGTGCTTTTTCCATCTAGTCAAGCTTGAGAATTAGCCCCTAACACTCAATACATTTTGTTTTTAATTCTCTGTTTTGTGGGTACAGTCTACATTATCCATAGATAGTAAGCGGGATACGCTAAAGCAATATTTACCACTACCTTAATTATATGGCATATCATTATTGTACAAGATTGAAAATTAATTTTATTGGAATGAATCAGATAAGTCTTCATTCAGGACGTTCACCTGTAGACAATGTTTTACACTTCAAACTGAATGAAGAGCAAACAAAACAAACAGAACCTGAAGAAAAGAAAGATAATGAGCCTGAAAACAATTTGCGCATAATTTCATTAATTTACATGTTAAAAACAAAATTATAAGAAATAAAAACAAGAAGTCTTCCTTCACCTGTAGAGAAAGTTTTACACAGACTACACTTCAACCTGAATGAAGAGAAAAAAAGAAAAATAAGAACTTGAAGAAAATAAAGGAAGATATTCAGTCTGAAAAACATCCCAACTTGAACCCCCTCAAGTTTGGTGTGAATCACCTACTCAAGTCTCACATCTCACTTAGGCGTCTACTTTTCCTCACCATCAACTTGACACAGTTGCAATTTCAATCAGGGTCTGTTTATAAATGGTATCCTAAATCTAAATAAAGACATCTTCCCCTACTGTCTTTTTTAATCAAAATCTTAACAAATCTAAAAATGCATCTCCCAAGACTTTAATTAATACACCAGTTGCAAGTTTTTGAGTGCATTTGTGCAATAAATAACCATTAATGATGTGAGTGAGATATACATGTATGTGCATCAATTGCAAAATTTGTATCAGTAAAAAATGTGTTACTCATACAGAGTGGCATTTGTATCATGACACACAGTAATCACCAATTCTGTCTGTCTTTGCAAGACTGACAAACAAAACAATGTGAGAAAAGCATCACTTTATCTTTTATGTGTTCATCTTACACCAAATATGTCTAGATCATATGCAAATATATTGTTTGATTTTAAAATGCAACCGTCTTGAATAAATAGCCATCTACCAGAGGGGAAGGCACTTTGTAATAATACATCATGGTTTACCAAGTGTGATAAATGATGAGCATTACCATTCCTCCTAATCGACTTTTCATCACTATGCCTATCTAAATGTTATTCTGAATTTCATTCAAGAAGCCAGTCTTATTAATGTCAACATCTCACACTAAATTAAATACCCTTTTTCACACAGTGAATTTGCAGCAGATGGAGCGTGAAATTATTTAATTTCTGAGCATATTTGACTAAACGTGGTGCGCTGACGTAGGACTGCGATATCACCTGGCAACTGAAGTACACAGATCAATATACCATGACTACATATATCGTCGCTTGAGAAAGAGATGGGCACTAAGTTACTTTGTGTACTCAGAGTTAATTACTTTTGAAGTTCGGTTGCACTGTAGAAACCAAATGTTGCTCTCTTTAATTGTTGATAGATATGATATGACGATGTGGCATTACAAAGATGAGGCTCGGACCTTTAAGATATTATGATAAAGTCAACTTAGCCAAAAATCAACTTAAGGCCCTTATCACTCTCAACAGAGGATATATCTATCCGGAGGTTAACAGACTTTAGCATGGTCTGCTTTCTGATAAAAATTTGCTCATTCTCTGCATTTTTGCATTAATCTTGAATGTTCTTGGCTTCGGGTTCATTGTTTTGCTTTCCTGATATTCATTGAATTTCTTTATACATTCTTCATGGATACAATAATCTAAACACATACGCAGCAGCGAACTCCAAAGGTTTAATATAAAAAAGGATTATGACACCAAATGTGACATATTATTTATTATTCATGACAACTTGCTTTAGTTATTCTCCCATTTTTAAACCCCAATTCATGGCTTACAAAACTCATTGTTTCCCTTTTGTGTTGCCCTTATCATAAACCTCATTCCTTTCGCTACCCATCTTCTATCTTTTCCCCCTCTTCTACCCCCTCCATTACTCCTGATCTCAATTCTCTTTTCTATCCATCTTCACATCTTTCTGTTTCCTTTCTCCTTTTCCCCATTTCGTTTTTGTTTTCCTCTCTTTAAATGTTTTCTCCCATCCCAGACATAAACCTTCTCAGGCCTCCTCCTCATCAGTTCTTCTCATCTCTCCCTTATTCCTTTTTAACCCGCCTCTCCTCAATTCATGTTTTTAATAATCTACAAAGCTCTGCCCCTCTAACTTCCGCCACAGTGAGCACCTTCACTGCATCAGACTACATGTACTGTACTTGAGTGAGAACAAGGCTCATTATTGCTGCATCCCTGGACATCCCAGTTCATCTGATCCATCCAATCCATCCGTTCATTGATGGAGTTCATCCAGTCGAACAGAGTTTATTTCCCTGCACCCAGTCAATCGATGCCCCTACCCTTCCCCCACATAAATTGGGCATGACTTGTGTGGATAAGACATATCTTTGACCATCTACATGTATATTCATCTATCTCATTCATACAGTTATTCACTCAGTCAAAGTTCCTCCCTCCCACCTCCTACACTTGGCAAATCAATGTCACTAGCCTGCCCCAGATTATTGGACAGAGTGTGGACAAGGCACATTACTACCACATCTTTGGACATCTCATTCCATCCATTTCATTCATAGAGTTCATTCTTTCATACTGAGTGTATTTCCCCTGAACTTGGCCAATCAACGCCACTTGCCTGCCCCATATTACTTGGTTGTGTGTGGGCAAGGCACATTACTGCCCCTTCTTAGGGCATCTCAATCCATCCATCTCATTCATAGAGTTCATTCATTCGGACAGAGTTTATTTCCCCACACCAGACCAATCACTGCCACTTGCATGCCCATTGTATGAAAGGCCCTGACTGCCAAAGTTCACTCTATCCACCCGTTCCTCCATTCATACAAACGGTCATTTCTTCAGGCACATTTTATTTCTAGTTCCCTAGCCAATCAATGCCACTTGATTTCCATATTACGGAAGGCAGTGAGTGCCAAAAGTTGTCTCAATCCATCCATCCATCCATCCTTCCTACCATTTCATGCACTTTATTTAGAATGTACACGCATTAGATTTCTAGTTCCCTGGCAATCAATGCTGCTTCAATGCCCATTTCATGGAAGGCCGCGCCTGCCCAAATACATCTCAATCCACCTTTCCTACCCATTCGTTCCATTACTCCATTCAAACATAATGTCATTCATTCGGATGTATTTTATTTCCTGAGCCCTAGCCAATCAATGCCGCTAGGTTGCCCATTGTATGGGTGGCCCTGACTACCAAACATGAACTCAATCCACCCATGACCCATCCATCTATCCTCCCTTTCATTTGATGCAGTTCATTCATTCATTCAGATGTATGTTATTTCTAGTTCCCTGGCCAATCAATGCTGCTTGCTTGCCCAATTCATGGAAGGTCCTCGCTGCTAAAAACAACCTCAATAGTTGTACCCGCAATGCCATCTTTCCATCCATCCAGTGGTAATGTCTATGGTCATCTAGGGGTCATTCATTTGGATACAGTTTATTTGCAGCACCCCCCAACCCAAGTGGTACTGCTTGATCACCTACTTAGATTATGGAAGGCCATGACTGCCAAACTCTAACATGAAGTCACATTCATAATGCCCAGATACATTCAATGAATGTTAGGGCCTGCTTTCAGAACCCAGCTGAGCCGTGCTGCTAGCCTAGCCGCCCATTGAGAGGACCCCTGCCCCAACCACCACTCTTATCCTCACCGCCAAGAATAGAAACAATTCCAGTCCTTGACAGCTAACATTTTGTCTCAATTCATTGCCATTACCAGCCAGTACAATCGTCATTTCATTCCAATTACTGGCTATAACATGACTGCCCCATAGGAGGTTCTGCCTGCCAAAATGTGTCCATCGCTGTTAATGTAATTCCCTCACTGCTCAAAATTTGCAAAATTTGTCTGTATTCATTAGCTGCTGGTTGAATTCTCTCATTAACACTGAACCCAATCCGGACAACAGCAATGTCATCAATCAGGGAGGTAAACCAAAGCGGAAAGACTTTACACATCATTCAAGTTTTAGTGGGAAGAAGTGGAAGACCCCAAATTTACATTATTATGCTCGACAAGAAAATGGATTGTTTTTAGAAGATATAGCTATTTTGACTCCCGAAAATTGCCTCAATTCATTAGCAAAGTTGTTCATTTTTCTTGTTAAAATGAGTCCAGTTTTGACAAAGGCAATACTATCAATCAGAGACTCATATAAAACAGGGAATAAACAGTTTACTTGGTAGAAATGGGAGATCAAATTATTATTAAAGCTTAAAATAGCATATTGGTTGTTTAGCCTCCTTTGTCAACAATCATACTTTTTTAGGCCCAGTCCCAGCAATGCAAATTTAAATCAATCATAAACCAATGCAAGGCAAAGGAGTTTTCACGCTATTCAATAAGTTGGGAATAGAAGATTTGTTATGGTAACTTGAAATGGTACACTACTACAGGACATTGCCAGTTGTTCAAACAGATTAACAGTGTACATATAAACATGGTTGCAAACAGCTAACGAGCTTACACAGTATAAAGTACACTAAATTCTTGATATAAGACAAGTCCACTGACCCCATGTCAAGACCATAAAAAGCTCTTTGTTCAAAATTATTTCATTATTATATTAGTACTGGTAATAATAATGTTTATTGGAAGCAAAAGTAGGTATACCCTAGCCTTCAAGATTAACCTTGCAAGTTGTTAAAACTTGTTTATATTTTGACTCCTTTTTATTAGGAGTGAGCAACTTACACATACAGATATTATTGGATGGGGTCTATGAAAATGCATGCCTTATCAATCTCAAATGGTTCACAGACAAAAATGATATTAAAATTAAAAACTCTAATTATTATTATTGAATACATTTATTCATAGTTCTCTAGATATACATTGTAACTTTCATAATCCTAAATGTAGCTCATAAGCCATGTACAAAAACACAATTCCACGTACATGTACTTACATACATTTCATGAAGTACTGTTTTCCTTAATTCTCTGTTTTGAATACCATTTGTTGGCAGTCTTGGAAATCACATTATAATTCTTTACACTCACAGGTTAGACTTTTGAGAAAGGAATCATTCATCCTTTACAAAGAAGTCGGGGAGCGTTGAACCGTTATGATTACGGCAATAAATTGCGCATCTCGTCTATTTCCGGACCCCTAGACTCGCAGTTAATTTCTCACCGCGCATCATTAGCGATGTTCATACCCTCATGCCTTTAACGTGTGACTGTAATAAACGTACCATGGCAGCATTGCAAAAGCCATATATTTAAAATTGGTCATACGAAGAAGAAAAAAAAGCATAAATATATGTGTTGAAAGCCACTGCAATTAAAAATTCTTTCCACGACTATTGACGATACTTGATACGTGTATGCTCATAAATAGTTTATTTTGCAATAAATAGTTCCTTTAATACTTGTCATTGTCATTTGGATTTCTGTAAATTAGTCACATAGAAATTTTAAATCACTTATTTTTCATGTACATATTTGGAAAATTTCATAAATATAAATGTTGAAAAAGTATGGAAAGGGGATCAAATTCATGTGTCTGTGAAAGTAATAGTTCTTCATTATCAACAAAAACAAATGTAATCCATAACCGATTGAAGATGAATGCACTCTTTTCAATGAAAAATGTGCACCTGGCAAATTGTCTCCAAGGGGGCTCTGGGGAACCTGGTAGGCCCAGTATAAACTCTAAGGGAATTGCAACCTCGTGGGCCCTGTGTTAACTCTATGGGGATTGCAAAATCCAGTAGTAAATGGGTTAATTCATATTGCACAAGAGACACATACTCATAACCTTACTATAAATTTGAACCGTGCTAGTGCTGCCAATTAATTAGGATTGATAAATCCCCAACAGATTTCACGGACGAGTTCAACTGTTGACAGAATGCCAGCAATTCATCATCTCACCCTTTTAAAAATAAACAAATTTACTACAAATTGATTGATGACAATCGCTGTAGAACTGCATGTACTGCACTGCGCAGAAGCGGGTGCAAATATGACCAAGTACTGTAGTTACTAGTGAGCTCACAAATGGTTACACCTTGATATGGAAGACAGAAAAAACGGTAGTACGCTGTTGACAAAATATCAGTAATTCATCATCTCGACATTTTGCAAATAAACAAATTTACTACAAAATGATTACTGACAATCGCTGTAGACCTGCAATGTGAGGGTAACAATGCAAATATGGCAGAGCGAGACAGAAATCAGGAGTCAAAGCTAGCATTGGTTATTTACAATGGAATGCCAGGGAATGGCACTATTTACAGGCATCATACTGTAAATGAAATGATACACTGCAGTTTTTTTTTGTAGCAAGTAGGATGGCTTTGTTGGTACATAGCACCCTAAATTATCTTACGTATCAACTTAATTCATACAGCAATGCTATAATTTTACTTAAATTTTTTTTTTTTTATTACCTGCCAAAGCAGTCAAATACCTTTTCTGATGTGTGCAACTAGGTATAACTAGGCTCATCATAGACTGTAGTGTAGGAGTCTGCCAGGGAATTGCACATGACTCCATTCAAAGATCACGCATTAATCTTTCTCCGAATGTTAATCAATGTTTGCTCACCAAACAGAGCTAACATCACAGTTCACAGTTTTCATGATAAGCTAGAAAAACCAACACATGGAGTGATAACATTGGGGTCAAGAAAAAAAATACTGTAGGGGTTCCGGAGCATTTCCCCCCCCCCCCCCCCCCCTTCCCGAAATGCCTCTAAAGAGCCCCTAAAAATATAAGAGTCTGTGAAAATAAATTTGAATATATGTAGTTCAATGCAAAACATATCATGCAGGCTTGCTTGATAAGGAGTCTCTCCCCCCCCCCCCCCCCCCCCCATAAATAAATTGATTTTTGCCCCTGCAAAAGGGGAAACACAAAAGGTAAGGCTGACCGAAAATTGACTGAAACAAAATGCGACAGCTTGCCAAACAGGAGAGGAAAAGAGAGGAGGGCTATATGCCAACAGTTATGTACTTTTGGTTTAATATGTTTTCTTTGTTGAATAAACAGCCCGAAGCAGCACACACAATCACAGAATTGTGTTTCCTTATTTTCTCTGACATTGAAAAGCCAATTTAATACAATGTTTGTTTTTTGACTTGGTAGATTGCAACCAATGTGATCATGGAAAGGGGTTAGTTAGTTTGTGTAGCAATTGTACCATGCAGCGGCCATTTATGGCACATACATGTACATACATGGAAATACTTGGTTCATGATTTATTGACAGTTTTATTTTTCAAATAAATAAAAAATGGTAGATAAAAAAAGAGCAAAGAAAAAAGTGCTTTCACAGGAATCGAATCCAAGACCTTATATTGCTAGGCCGGTGCTCTGGCCACTAAGCTAGACGCTCTTTAAATGATGGTGGTACTTTCTTGAAACCTGCTTTTTCAATGCTCATGTTTGAATTCAGTTCTAATTTTTGTTTATCTTGACTGTCTTATTATCTTCGCATTAAAATTCTAACAAATGAAGATTTCTGAAATTCAGATGAACGCAGTTTGAACTTTCTTTCTTTACACTTGATTATTGAACCATGCCCCCCCCCCCCCCCCCCCCAAGAAAAAAACAAACAAAAAACATGCCATTTTGTTTCTTAATCCATCATATGCCTACTTTTGTATTCATAAACCCTGGCTCCAAACCTTGTAATAAGATGTTCCACAAACATAAATGTAGACTTAATTTCCTGTTGAGCCACTGTGACTGCTACTAAAGTTTACACTTCTATGAAATCCCCATTTTGACTTTGAACTCTCAACAACTGTTTTCAATCCTGCCAAAGGAGTGTGTTAGATATGTTTGATTTTGATTTTATTCATTTATTTTCATTTATTTTCATTTATTTTGTTGGGCTGGAGTGTAACTGTAATAAAAAATGTGTGTTATAAATACAGAAGCTAGAAATTAAACTGTTTGCCTTGAAGTCCAGTTGGGCAAGTAAAATCAGGATTTCTCTCATTTGAGTGGCCCAAAACCTGAATCTGGTGGCCCCAAACAATTAAATACATTTTCTATATTCGGTTGCCCATTTGTGCAAGTAGAATTTGGCAGTTTTGACATTTTGATGGCCTAGAGCTAAAATTTAGCGGCCCACAGGACCTGCGGGTCTGTGCTAATTTTGAGCATTGGTATGATATACCAACATAAAATCATCCTGCTGAGAATAATCCAACTCATAGGGGATTTATTCTAAATTAATGTTCCATTTTATGGAAAGTTATTCATCTAAAGTTTTACAAAATCAAAGGTAGGAATAAAGGCTTGGTTTCTGGAATTACTTAGAAGCCTAATTCTTAATCACATTGATTTGGAATACCAGTAGTAAGTTGATGCCTTCCCAGGATACATTGCACTACCACACTGTCAATACTGGTCGGATACATCAATGACTCACTGGAACTTGACCCTCGTAATAAAGCATTCCCACAATGCAATTGCTCCGAGCTGTGTCAAGTACAGTGAGCACTGCAAATGAGTGTTATCTGCTCTGAGCACTTTAGAGCATACAGTATTCGAAACGGCATAATTAAGACACATAAGATAGTATGCCTAGGTGGAAATAAATAACTGATCTTGAATATTACAAACATACATGTGTATGTATACACACACATACACATGCACACTTGGAAACATGCACATACTCGCATACAAACATATATATACACACCTAACAAACATGGGGATAGAGACACACACATACATACATACATGCACACACACACACACACACACACACACACACACACACACACACACACACACACATACAACACACACACACACAAACTAACACAAAAAAAACACAGACATAGCCATCTCTCCGTTTCCTCTTCTTTAGGCTTAATGGCATCTTATTTATCTTAATTGAAACAAGACAGTTGCCTGGTTATCATATTCGATGACTCATCATCTTTAAATCCTCATCAAACACATCAGGAGCTCTTGCTCATACCCCCCCCCCCCCCCCCCCATTTATATTTGGCCAATGCAAGTGTATACAAATCAAGTAGTCTAGTTTCAAGTGCACAATGTAGATCGTAGGCATAAAATGGGTTTGTCAATAATTGTGAATAGAATCCATTCAAAGCATTTTGAGTGGACGTACCCTTGCATCAACAAATAATCCCCCATCCTATACAATGACCTGTGCTCTACATTTTTTTTTTTTATGTGAATCTATCGAATCAGCCACATAAATCATTATTAAATTTGAGCATTTTATACCGAGATGCCCTTTCAAATAATTGAAATTCATCTTGCATACATGAATCATTGCCATGTCAGGTTTACATTAGGCAAGCTTTAATGTTGCAGGGGAATCAATTTTTCAAAATGATGTGCATACATTTTGACTAATTTAACCCCTTTGGGACTGGTTCTGAAAATACATCTGTCAGGGGTCTTACATAGCTGACTAAATCAGTCCTGAGCGGGTTAACACACTACCAGATTCATTACGATCTCCCTAAACCGACAAGAATAACAAAATATGAATATTCCTTGCATTAAAACTAGTATCCAGCTCCTGGCTGCCTATGAATGGGAGGTCTAATGGTATGCGAGGAATGGCAGGAATGCATATTATGGGGGTACCAGATGAACAGCCTCACTATTATCTCTGCCTAGTCTATGTTCAAGGCTTTCATTTTCATATCAAACACATTAAACATAAAAAACATTCACTATGCCGCAATGTTGTTTTTATTTTTTTCAGCTAACTGATTTTTAGGAAGTTAACCATCAGTCAGCTCAAAGAAGAATTATTTCCAATAGTATCTATTTTTAAACAATATGCAGAAACACAAGCTAGAAGTATAAATGTAATCTCATCAATTGTCACATTTCTGAAGTAATGTTCCCTAAAAATATGAAGGAAAACATATTTAAAGGTTGGTGACATTTGTTTTTGTTTTGAGAAGATAGCCATTCTTGTAAATAACAAAAATGATACAGCACACAAACACACACATGGAAAAATCATACATGTCAGTCACACTTTCAGCTTACAACTTGAACATTTCACTTTCACCCCTGTCTAGTCTACACATTCAAACCTTTCATTTCAAATTGAAGGCCTCGTACATCAGAAACAGTTTGTGAAATCATCATTTTAAAAAAGTATGCTAAAGTCATCTGTAAGTGTAACGCAAAATTTAGACACATTTCAATTGCCCATTTTTTTTATGAACACCATGGAAATATGTATCCATATTAGGAAAAATGAATGCAACAAACATGACAATTGTTCATTTCTAAATATCCATGGATATGATTGAACTAGATTTTTTCCCATTTCATTATTTGACTGCATTAAAGATAAGTGATTTTTTGGCGAAGAGGTAGATCTCTGCAAAGGTGAGTTAACCAGTAGATATAATCTGCAAACAGCATACATGTTTTTTTTACAACAGAAGGTCCAAGCTTAATGCAGCTTCTTTTCTTATCGCCACTTCGCATTAATGATCTTATGCTTCTAAGCAGACAGTCAAAACACAGTACGTATGTGCATTCACTTTAGGTGTGCAAGTGACGTACTATATTATATGTCACTTGCAATGCTGCTATTTTGTTTCTAAACTAAAAACAATAACAGTAACAGACTTACACTGAATTCACACTGGGTGATCAAATGACTTGACAATAATCGCTGTACGTGTCCAAATGATGTTCTCAAAAGATTTTCCATTAAAGGGATCTAGTAACTTTGTTGAGATGTGCAAAAACTGATGAATGGTTGATGCAATGTATACTGTTGTTATCTCATATGTCCTCAGGGTATTGTGTGAAAATTTCAGGTCAAATGGACAATGTATGGCCAAGTAATGAGCGAAAATGCAAAGTGATATTGGGTGATATTCACCAACTCACTGCATTCACTTTGTACAGGGATGAAAATCTCGCCCGGAGATTTTCTTATCTAAATACTTCAATCATACATATCTTTGTAATGAAAGGGAAATTTGAAAAACCGAAAGCTGTCCCATGATTTTATTGTTAATACGAATACAACAAGGTATAAAGGAACCGCTAGAATTACAATTTTATTTTGAGGATTTGGACAATGTTACTAAGTCCCTTTAACATGAGTGGCATAGCCACGGTTCTAATTGCATGTATGTAAACAGCATGTGTCATATGTTAGCTATTTCATGCTAAAAGGTCCTTACCACTTAACCAAGCATATGCCATATGGCATTAATGACTTTTTGCTTCTAAACAGACATCAGACTTATAAATATGCTTTCACAGTTTTATGCTAGAAGCTTCTTACCACTTCATCGAGCATATTACCGCATGGCATAAATTACTTTTTGCTTTTAAACAGACGTCAGTCGCATATCAGACTAATATAGAAGTGGAATCACACTATAGGTGTTCAAATGACTGACAATATTCTCTGTTAGTGTCCAAATGATGAACTCTGAAGATTCTCCCTGGATGTTTAATATAATACCCTTCGTTAACTTTTAAAAGCTGATATGATCCACGGCGCAGCCAAGAGGGGACAATGAACACCACCCCATGCCCCCTCCCCTCAACTTGGGCATTGGTCCCCATCATTGCCCCATTCCCCCTAATGAGGGAAAAGAAATATATTAGGGTAAAATGTTCTCTAGGGAGTAGAAGAGTGTACTGATTGTGGGTGCATTTCTGATGACAGAGGTAATACAATTAGACACAGGGCATTCCACGAGAACAGTGCAAAAAATGAAGAAGCTACGCAGGATTGAACAAAAATAATTATTTCATTAACTACGAAAATACAATACAAAATTTGTCTCTGGCTACCCCCCCCCCCCCCCCCCCATCCCCTAAATGGTGAAGCATTTCCCCTACTTTGCACCCTCTTTCAGAATTACAAGTATACTGGCTACACAACGGAGTGGGACGGGATGACATCGGTAGGTGCAGTGCTCATCTATCCAAGTGACGTGACAACATGCTGTCTTACTGTGACATAACAACTCCTCAAGACTGCTCACTTTGTCAGAAGCAGTGGTGGCCTAATGGGATCTGACAAACTAGATTCAGGGGTGAGCGACAGGGGGGTAAGGGGATGGGGGAGTTGCCCTAACCTGCAACTTTGGGGAATAATTTTCCCCTTAGGCTCATTGACACCCCCTTCCCAATTGTAAGCAAAAAATAATACAATTTTCTTTTTCAGGGCATTGGCATGGGTAAAATGAAACGAGGTACATGTACATACAAAATAATCTTAGCCATTTAGGTTCAGTGTTACCTGTCCTTGGACGCAGTAACAAACAGGGGCAATTAACCAATGATATCTCTCCACAAATCAATAGCGCTCTAGTCTTGGTTCCAGGAAAAGCAGAAATACGATGCTCAGTTCTCGTTACAATGTATACATATGCATATAGGGCTTTGCCCTAATGTCGACCCTGGTTCTATATCAACCAAAGTTTATTAACCCATTGATGTCAGATGCTGAGATATCTTGTTCTAGGTCTATGGATATCATGTGTTAATTACCTACCCAAATCAAATTGCCTTCGACGAGTTAATTCTCACAGTGCCAGAGGTGTAGAGTCGCGCCATTCAATACACATCATATCTTTTGCGGAAATGCTGACTATGTGTTAAAGACCCATGCCAGTTTGGAAAGTGCCAACAAAATAAATGCCGAATTTCTTGTTTGATTTGTGTTGCACAGTCAAGTAAATAAACATATCATGTAACATATTGGGCATGTAAAGCCAAGACCTAAAACCGACTACTGCAAGACAGATACTTTAGTGATAATTGTAACTGAAATAATCTTTGCCTTGTCTGTGACAAATATCCAAAGGACAACACAGATGAACATACATGTATTGGACTTTGCAATACACAGTATAAATTATACAGTGTACAATATATACATTTAAAATACAGCAGAGTTGTGTTTGCTTATTTCTCTATTATTTCACTAGGTACCACAATGAGAAGATATCCATAGGTTTTTCCATAAGAAAATAACAATTGCAACTCTAAATATTTTAAAGGTTTAAATGTTTTTGGTTTTCAAGAATATTTAAACCGTTACTACAGAACATATCATGGGCTTTAAATGTGTGACATGCATCATGACACACTTAGCAAGCATCTGATCTGATCACATAAACAGATGTTTGATTTGTCATAATTACTCATTTGATATATGTGGATCCCCTTACTCTAACAGTATATGATCCCCTTCATAAACCTGTTATAGTGCATTACGCTACTCGATACCTTTTGACAATATT
Organism: Echinarachnius parma; assembly: GCA_037951105.1. Lineage (NCBI taxonomy): Eukaryota > Metazoa > Echinodermata > Echinoidea > Clypeasteroida > Echinarachniidae > Echinarachnius > Echinarachnius parma. Next base: position 47,144 of record JBAMJV010003969.1, on the reverse strand, counting down.
ACACACCTATGATCAACCTTTGATGATATTGTATTATCAGTTAAACGTGCATCTGTTTTATTTTTCATCTCATTAAAAATACATCATATAAAAAGACAATCAAACATCTGTACTTTGCCTCTATTTAGGTCTCTAAATAATGATCTCCCCCCCCCCCCCCCCTAAAAAAAAAAAAAAGTATTTTCAATAGGACTAACCTAACATCTGGATTTTGCATCGAATGTATAAATAGTTTCTTAATTTATCAATTTGTTAAAAAGCAAATTTTCATTCATACATGTATAAACGGAAAAAAGATATCACAACAGATGGTGCCACTAAAGAAATCTTGTACATGACTTGATCAAGCTTTTTTACAAAATCATACTGTTTCAAGGAAAATTCAGTCAAGAATATTTTTCAAGTTGCATCGCGCTGAAACAATTTTTCCTCATAAATTATCCACAGCTCAATGCTAATAGAGAATTAATTAATACTTCATGTTGCAGGTTGCTCTGATATCCGACACATTTTGTCTCATTAATTATCTGCAGTTGACTGAGTATAATCGGCTAATAGGAAACAATTAAGGAAGTTCACTTCCTTTAACAGTTGATAATTCAGCGCATCGTGCAAGAAAGTGCAGATAAATTGCGCAGATAACGATAGGTCAATGTCCACCATTTCCAAATAAATGGAAGAAGAAAAAAAATACACTGACTTAAACAATATTCAAAATTCCAAATATGACTAAACCAAAGGAATGCAAGTTTTGAAAGTACATGTATCTTATATAGCAGAAATCTTCTTTCCCCAATATTAAAGGGACTTAGTAACATTGTCCAAATCCTCAAAATAAAATTTTAATTCTAGTGGTTCCCTTATACCTTGTTGTATTCGTATTAATAATAATATCATGGGACAGGTTTTGGTTTTTCAAATTTCCCTTTCGTTACAAAGATATGTATGATTGAAGTATTCAGATAAGAAAAACTCCAGGCGAGTTTTTTTCTTCCGTGTACAAAGTGAGTGCAGTGAGTTACTGAATATCACTTTGCATTTTCGCTCATTACTTGGCCATACAATGTCCATTTAACTTGAAATTTTCACACAATACCCTGTGGACATATGAGATAACAACAATATACATTGTATCAACCATTCATCACTTTTTGCACATGTCAACAAAGTTACTAGATCCCTTTAAGTGTATGTGTTGATTTAGAGTTTTGTGCAAAAAAAAACATGCAGATAAATCTTTACAGATAAAGATAAGTCAATGTGTACTTTTCTAAATGGAATTAAAAAAAATAAATGATGTCAAATATTGCTAAATGAAAGAAATATAAGCTCTTTAGTACAATGATGCTTGCTTTTCCCACATTTGTATGTTTCTAAGCTTCCACACATGCAAATTGTTCTTAGTTTATATTGATCAGTACATCTTCATAAGATGTGGAAACACTGAGCTAGGATAAAATGTTAACTTATTGTCTATGGGAGTATTTATTTCATTTTATCATAACACAATGAGACCAAAACAACTGTCAATTCAATTCATTGAGGATGGAGTCCCAGATACAACTGTACAGTTAAAACCTGTGTATAGTGACCATCTACGGACAACAAGGAAAATGACCACTGTAGACAGGTGACCCCTACAGACAGATTCCATATTGTGTTCTTCTGCATGGGACCACTCATGCCACCCCACATATCTGACAAACTCCTTTGGCTGGATGAAAACATTTGTTGACAACCCATTTGGAGATTTCACAGAAGTGTAATCTTGAGTAGCAGTCACAGTGGCTGAACAGGAAATTAAGTCTACATTTATGTTTGTGGAACATCTTATTACCAGGTCTGGAGCCAGGGTTCAACATACATATATATAAAAAGTAGGTCTCTGTGATTGACAAAAATTGGCATTTAATTTTTAATTTTATTTACATGGTTTGTGAAGCATGAAAAAAGGAAGTTCAAACTGTGTTCATCCAATATTCATCAATTTGTTGACATTTAATTTCTAGCATTGATAAGTGGGAGAGCAACACCATTGGTATCTCTGATGGGAGAGCTGGGGACTGTCATCAGTGCCAAGATGCTCATCAACACGCAAACAGCTGAAACCGACAGTCATCCACAGATGACCAACTGACAAGGATAATGCTTATGACAATCGCAGGCGTCCAGTGATTGGTCTGCATTACAACCCTATTAATATCTGACCCCAGAGTGTCCATTTCACCTGAGAATCAACCAACCTATTTCAGACTGAGAAAAACAGATGTTGGCCCTTTCAGACACAAAAAAGTCCATGTATTACATGGGTAATAATAGTGCTTGACATTGACAGCATGGCATCTTAAGATCAGTCTCCTTTACAACCCTACAGTGCAACAACCTCTATTTAAGCATCTCATTCCACTCACCAACCAGTAAAGTTTTATGGAAAGAATTTTCACACCCAACCACCAGAATTTACTAGGCTTTGCCGTTCGCAAATTGGCCAACAGATTATCACCCAGGTACCAATGGTGGCAAAATGATATGTGATTAACCATGCATTACCTTTGCCGATATTTCCTGTGTGAACATTTGAAGACACCTTCACTGTACATGTAGAGAAAAATATGGTTTCCAAAGTGTGATTGTGGGTTTGGTTCTACAGACCTTCCCGTTCATGGGCTGTCAACCCACACAGGACAATTTGACTTTGGTATAACATACCTCTAGCCTGAGAATTTTCAAGAGTTAAAGAGTTAAAGAACACTACTAGAAGGGATTTTGTCTACAAGTAGACATTTTTTAACACTTCAAAGAGATTTACTTTGTAGACTTTTCAGAAGCGAACACTGAGCCCCTGGGATAGAGTGGAAAAGTTCATGTTACAATCACAAACACAGGTCTCCCACTGCAATCTATGCCCTGGAAATTCCAGATCACGTATCATGAGAATTTATATTTGACAGGAGGGCAACATTTTGACATTTTTCTGCTCCACCAAGATTTGGTTTTGTGCTTTATTCAGTTCCACCGAGATTTGGTTTTGTGCTTTTTTTTTCTTCACTTCCACAAAGACTTGATTTTGTTGGCTTTGTGAGCCTGCCATTGTCACCTTAAATCTGAATCGGGCAGACCTTGAATTGTGACCTTAGGAGCACAAGAAAAGATATTGTGAAAACATATTCAGCTACATGTTCAGTTCTATATCCCAACTGAAATGTTTGTTTTTTGTAGCATCATCAATTAATTGTATGTTTTTGTAGTGTCATCAAGTATTACCTTTGAGAAAGAACTAAACTGTGAAAAATTATAATTTTTCTGGATGCCTAGTCATCCTTGTGCCCACAGTTTACTTTTTTTGTGCAGATTGAGCAACATTCACACTGTTATATTTCTCCCCAGTAATAGCTTGTTTGGGAATTGACATTGGCTGCGTGACAAAAATTACGAAGACAGTGAACTTTCGAGAACTCCTTTTAAATAGTGGGGCTTTTTTTCCCCCATTTCAGTTCGCCTTAATGCTAAATGTTTTCTTCAGCATGATTTATACAGAGTTGTAAAAAGATAACTTCACCATGGGAATAAGGATGGCACTGGACTTTATGAGACCAAAGTTTGTTGCTGGCACCATTGGGGTCGAAAAAATAGACAAATTTAAAATAATTCAAACGAATTATGACGTAAACAGTCTGGTGAAAAGAAAACTAAACATCAAATTTCTTCATCTTTCTTTTTGACCGAAACCTGACAAAGTTTATAAGACGGTCATAAAATTCCATCTTTATCTGGTACTTATGAACTTGCTACAAATTTCACCCTGCAATTGTGATAACAGGACACAGCTCACCCTAGCTATGTTTGCATCATGTGTTGAGAAAGAGAAGAGCGCAAATTCACTTTCACTCTCACAGTAGATACTTACAAAAATACAGTGAATATGATACTCGGGCGTATCAAATAACCTCAACTAACCCACATAGATTCATCAGTATTTATAAATGTTATATATGGAGAGGGTTAACAATCTAAACTCACCTTTTCTTGCTTTCTTCTGAAGTCTCATGGTATCTGAAGACTTCTTCTTGATATCTTGTCTCGCCTTCTTGTACTCTGCAATGATACAAAATAAAAGGAAAAGAAATGGTAATGATATAGATAGAATAACAAAGGAAATACATGGAGAACTCACTTTGCTGAAGGGTGAAATGCAGCTTTGTTTTACCCTATCATAGACATTATACATGATTAGCCATTTGACTTATTGAACTGTGGTCTCATGGTGACTGAAGACATACTCTTGTATTTATATAGGTGGTCATGCGTCTTGAGGTCGCCTCCTTTTGCGTTACATGCCATTTTGGGCTTCTGCGGGACAATGTTACAGTTGAGAGCCAATATTTTCTGAGGAAGACCCCCTACCCTATTGAAACTATACATTTTCTGAAAGGAAATTACCCAAGGAACCCAAATATGCACTCAGAAATAACACTGGGTGTACAGTTAATTGTTCATATTGACCAAAACATGAAATTTTGTTTACAGTTTTAGAGGTCAATAATATCCTGATAACTTTTTCTAAAGTAGCTCTAGACAAGAAAGTATAATGTTTTCTTGCAGAGCAGACTTAGACCTTTACAGCAATATAATATTGTATGGGGTAAATAATTATTTTACAGATTTTTTCATTCGTACTTCATGATTTGATTTTTTTTTAATAATCAATAATTTTCACTAAGTAGGAGTCACTAGATGAATGGAATATAGAGTAAAGCCTAAATATGATGAGCCATAATACAGTTTGATAAGTAAGCTTTAATTTGATACCAAATTTGTATTCTGAAACCTTTTATTTTTCAAGATATTAACGTTTTTACCAAGAATTCACCAAATTTATCGCTCAAGATTGTGCCCCCATAGAGTCTGTACAGGAAACCCCCAATTTTCTTTGTTTGTGTTGATTTAATAAAAAAATTATTTGGCAAAGACACTTTTCAATCATTTGACATTAAAGTTCAATATGTAAGCTTTCATTTGATACCAAAATTGAAGTTATACATGTAGTTTTGACAAAGTTATTAACGTTTTAAGAAAAATTGCGCTTTGAGAGTCATTTCCCCATAGACTTTGTACACGGGCGCCGCTTCCTGCGGCGCCGCTTCCTGCTCCACCCTCCGGCTTAAACCTTCAAACGGCTGTATCTCGATCTTAAATAGAGGTATACCTTTGAAACTTTGCAGAATGATAGCATTTTGATAGCCCTTTCAAATGATACCAAATTTGTTAAGAAGGGATTTTTGGTTTTGAAAATATGAAGTAAAATGCACCAAAAAAATCCCAAAAATGTAACGGCTCCACCCTATTTGGAGGCGAGTTCATGACACACGACCAGGTACATTTAACTCATCAATTAGCCTGGAGACCTGTATCTAAAGACGATTTCTTGATATCTTGTCTTGCCTACGTGTAATGATAATACAAGACATGAAAGGGGAAAATAATGAAAATTTGTCCATCAATTAGGCAAACAAAGTTGGAGATACATCAGAAACAGGTAGACTCTAGGTTTATTCTTTCATTGATATCAATCATGTAGATAAAATAAACTCATTAGCCTGCAGTCCTGTATCTAAAGACGACTTCTTTAAATCTTGCCTTGCCTTCTTGCGTTCTGCAATGAAACAAACATGTCAAGGAAAGAGGAACATTTCGAACAAGAATATCAATTGAAAACCAAGAGGAAGGAGCATAGCTAATAGCCCGGTCACATATCAACGGATTGCGCAAACGGATGTCAATAGGAGAGCTAAATTTTCCATCCGTTCTATACGTTTCTTGTCCGTTCCTTGTCCGGTGATGTACGTTGTTTTATGTTTTGTACATGATGCAATGGAAACGACTTACATCACCGGATAATTTAATTTCGCAAATTGTCTATTCGTTGGGCATACGTTTCCGATATCCGTTGATATCTGACCGGGCCATAAGAGCCAACTCTTCCATCAATACAGGTACATTTTTACTGACTTTGCCTGTAGTCATGTATCTGATGACTTACAAATCTTGATACTATGATAAAGAAAAGGGAAAGAGAAAGCAATTCAAAATACATTAGTAATGACAGGAAAAGGACACAAGTTTGTTTTTTGTTCAATTCAATTGTTTTGATTATCAGTAGGATAAAGAAAGTATCTTTGTACTTCATTTTTTTCCCCCTGAATAATATTAGGCCGGCAATTAAAAAAGGGTTGTGAGGTATATTTTCTAACCACTTCACAAATAGCAACAATTCAAACATGAAATGGGCACATACATTCTTTGAGGATGGGATTCACATTGGGATTTGTTACTGATCATTGGTAACTATATGGGCCATGGGCCCACCAAAATTGATTTTATCAATGCAAGCTTCTAGTTCCCCAACTGGACACGACTATGCTTTCTTTTCTTTGAGGCAAACCATATTCTAGTTTCTATTTACCAATATATGACAAGTATTGATTTTACTTCAGATGGCCTAGTATTCTACTTGGTAAAAAATAGGCATTAGGCATTTTGTGGATCATGAAGGAAACCAAATAATAAACCTGACCCCTTTTCTTGATTTAGGAACATATAGCACAAACATTTACCAGAAAATGTACCATCAATTGCAATATCTAGGACAACACCTTTTTTGCCATTATTCTCAAAGCTGTTGCATGAAAATTGAAAATATCAAGGAGGGTTGAAAATAGAAACCAATCAAACAATGTCATAAATTACTATTGATACAGTCCCACCATTAGGCTTCCAAGGAGTGATATGGGTAGATACAGCTGTAGGTGTTATAAATCAAAGGCACTTAACGTACACTCAGTAATACTCAGAGAAAGGAGCTATCCCAAAGTATAAAATGGAAGAGGCTAGAAAGTGGTATTAAAAGTTGTTTAGATCCGTAAATCAGATGCGCGGTGCCATCTTGCGTACGTCTTGCGCATGGTGCAAAATGCACACTGGCTCAGTTTTATGCAGTGCGCACAAGCCTAGTTTTAAACCTGTTGCTTACTGGGAACCGGGTGGGCTATGTACAAAGTCTATGGGGATTTCAGAATCTCGTATTGAACAGGTTAAGAATGTTCCGACCACCTTGTACATGTACACCCCTATAGGCACATGACACTTTTGACATTCTTGAGTGCCAGTGTCACATTTGCATTTGTACCACTCAAAACACACAAATGCCACAGAGCTGTAAAATCCCTGGCTAGCATTGAAGGGTTAAGAAAAGAAGGAGATGAAATGGGAACACTCATTTTTTCAAGTGTAAACAATAAACATGAATGTTCAGTACTTGATGTGTTGGTTGGTTTCAGACCATTTTATTTTTCAGGTCAGTTGAGTATTTTAGGTTTAGGTGTCACAATAACCACCCTACATGTAGCATTTCAACAATAATAAAAACATGCAGCTCTGCCAATTCTAAACCCTCTCCGTACCAAGCAAATGAATGAACCCCCTCTCTCTCTCTCTCTCTCTCCTACAGGCTATAGTATGTAATTCCCATCTAGTCCATACATGGTACACTAGGTTCCACTGACAATGACTTAACACCTTGCTTATGAGGTATTGCATTTCCCATTCGGTTAATACAGGACCCACCCAGTTCCTGTATTAACTCAATTGGTTTCAGATTCCCATGTGTGCCCATGAGAATGAGGGGGTTAATTTTGAAAGTCTTGAAATTGAATTCAATATTGACTCCCCACGAGCATCTTCCCAATATACCTTCATGCTCAAAATATTCCCCTGAGCATGTCAAGCTGTCTACATCTTGTGATTAATAAATATATTTCAAACCTGTGTTAGTGGTCACCTTTCTATAGCGGCCACCTGTCCATCATCGCTACTTATTTGGTACCCCATAGTCAGTATCAACCTTCATGAATCAATATGTCTATATCTATAGGCAACCTCCCTAAAGTAGTCACTTTTCAGTTTATGGGTGATCACTATAAACAAGGTTGACTGTATAGTAAAATCTGTCAGGCTGACAGGCCACTTGTCAATAACATCAACCTGCCTTTAATGGCAGCTGATTTCACATCATGTAGTCAATACAAACTGTTTGCATCAACCTGTCTATAGAGACCACTTCTTTATATCGTCACTCTTCCTGTCTTCATTGAATGGCCACTATAAACATGTTATACTTCACATGTAGAACACGGTAACATTCAGGCAACGAATGAAGCGCACAGAACGGCTTGAACAAATGTCATTTTGGATGCGACGGTTCGTCCCATCCTATCACCTGTTCAGCTGCAGGGGGGTTGACTTAACGAAGCTACCTAAGTGATGACATCTCTGTGGGTTTTGGCAATTTTCATGTTCGGCTGATTGGATTTCAAACGAAGCATGGGAGTTGAGGGGAGGCTTCTAGCTTGAATTAGGACATGCATGCTTATGCTATGCTGTCAGTGTCACACCACTTTTGCAGTTTTGCTGCTACTTCTTTTTTCTCTCTCTGGATTATTCAATACCACATATTTGCGGTTATATTTATGATTATTTCAAATGACCAGAGAAATATCAGCCAGCCTGACCACACGTCTACCTAGCATGCTACAGAGATTGGTGTAGTATTAAAGGGACAGTTGAGTTCTGGTAAAGGGAGTACAGTTTTGGTCAAACTGAATTTTAGTAAGCAAAAACCTCCACCATTACATTACAAACTAATAATTATAACTCCACCATGCTTGAAATGAATAAAACATTACAAATGACTAAGTAAAATGCCTGTTATCATTCAAAAAGAGCCGTTAAAACTCGAGAGGGAGCTCTCTAAGCACTCATTAGTTTCAACCATTTAAAATAAAATATTGTGCATGTAATGTTTTGTTGAAATAGTGATTAGAGATAATCAACAACTATCTAAAAACCTATTTTGTAAATTTTTGAAAAGAGGAAGCATTTAAAAAAAAAATTAACGGCTGATTCAAAATTGTCTAATAATTGTGGGGCCCCACATTTATTACAAATGGTTATGTTTATGGATATTTCAGCCATTTCTACACCGATTTTGATCAAATAAAGTTTATTCTGTCATTAAAATGGTATGCTCTTTCGAATTTGACATTCAGTTTTTCATTATCTCACAAAAAATTATTTTGTGTAGCGCCCTCTATACCAAAACTCAACTATCCCTTTAATATTGAGGTTTTCCTTCCAAATGCAAGTTTGTGGCATCTGACCAGAGAAAGTTAACTGGCCATAAGGCTACCGAGCATGCTACAGAAATTAATTGATTGTTCTAAAAATGCATTTTTCCCACCTACATGTAATCCCCCACTTGAAGTTAAAAATTGATGTGAATGCTTTAATGTGGGGGAAATGCCAGATAAGTATTGGTCAGCCTGGCCAGACGGCTATAAAGCATGATACAGAAATTGATTGATTGGTCTGAAATGCATTTTCTCCATCTAAATCTCCCACTTGAAGATCAAATCGGTGCAAGTGCTTAAACTTGGGGGGAAATCGCAGATAACTATTGGTCAGCCTTGCCAGAAGGCTACATAGCATGATACAGAAATTGATTGATTGGTCTGAAACGCATCTTCCCAACCTAAATCTCCCACTTGAAGATGAAATTGGTGCAATTGCTATAACTTTGGGGGGGGGGGGGGAATTGCAAATAATTATTGGTCAGCCTGGCCAGAAGGCTACATAGGATGCTTCAAAACTGATTGATTGTTCTGAAATGCATCCCACTTAAAGTTGAAATAGGTGTGAGTGCTCAAATGTGGGGGAAACAAATTTAGAGGGACGGACAGAGCATGCAAAGAGCCAAGGTTTTGTTTCAAGCTGAGCTAAAAAGCTACTTTAGGTAATTTACAGAAAAGAAGATAACTGGCATGAGTGGTAAGATCTGGTTTCAAGCTAGATGAAAGCTACATCCAGCTATTTACAAGAAGGGATACATTGCAGAGGGTCAGATCTTGTTGAAAGCTAGCTAGCTTTATATGTAGTTTTATATGAGCACTTTGGGTAATTATTTTAATATGAGAAAGGCTAAATTGACAGGGATTACATGAAGATCTTGTTTCAGCAATTGTACACTAAAAGCAAACTCCAATATAATTAATTTATATGAAATGATAATGACAAGTAATAGGATCAGGATCTTGCTATAATCGTGCTAGCTACAACAACATCTATTCCATTAATTCACCAAATGAGCAGGCCATTTGGCAAGTGCTAATTCATAATTATGAAAATCTACAAATCGTAAAATATTGACATGCTCAAATCAAGACTTTCCCTTTCCATTTCACACTCAACCCATTAAAGGGATAGTTGAGTTTTGGTAGAGAGGGCACTACACATAATAATTCTTTTGTGAGATAATGAAAAACTGGGCGTAAAATTTGAAAGAGCATAATATTTTAGTGACAGAATAAACTTTATTTGATCAAAATCGATTCAGAAACGGCTGAAATATCCATAAACGTAACCATTTGTAAAAAATGTGGGGCCCCACAAATATTAGATAATTTTGAACCAACCGTTACAAATTTTTTTTAAATGCTTCCTCTTTTCAAAAAATTTCAAAAGAAGTTTTTTAATAGTTGTTGATTATCTCTCTAATCACTATTTTTACGAACCTTCACATGCACAATATTTTATTTTAAATGGTTTAAACCAATGAGTTTTTAAAGAGCGCCATCTTGAGTTTGAACGGCTCTGTTTGAATGATAAAAGGCTTTTTACTTAGGTAGTCGTTTGTAATTTTGAATTCCTTTCAAGCATGACAGAGTTATACTATTAGTTTGTAATGTAATGGTGCAGGTTTTGGTTACTAAAATTCAGTTTGACCAAAACTGAACTCTCTTTACCAGAACTCAACTATCCCTTTAAATCCAATAAATACATTTGACTGAGTCAGTGGAGCATCATGAATTATTTGCTCCTATAATTTAATATCAGAAACAAAATACTTGCTGATTGTTACATGCCCTTTTCACCCTCATCTCTCATCTCATAACCCAATTCAGACAAGGTTTCCCCTCCCCCTCCTTCAATCTTCCATTAAATCTTTCAGACAACGGAACCCATTACCCCTTGCTAAATCACATTTCCACTCACAGAATAAAATCAGAGCGTTTCAATCTGTCATTGGCTTATACAAGGACATCAGGGGGTGCAGGGGCACATAGCTGGACCAGCCCAATTACTAATACTAGTACCACTTGATGTGATTATAACGATTCGCTCAAACTCTAACATCCATCCAGTGATGAATAATTAACCTGTTCCCTACAAGATTTTGCAATCCCCATAGAGTTACTAAAGAACCTACTAGGTTCATGTTGTCAATGGGTTAAGGATTGTAATTGTAGTTATACTTGCCCTGCCTACATATTTAATTGGAAGTAGAGCTGGTCATATACTTTCTTCGTGTCCTTGTCTCCCAGCTCTCAGAGAGATGTTCCCTCCCCTCAGCCACATCAGTTTGAGTAATTTAGCAGCAGTATTTACCACATGCCATGACTGAACTCCTGGTCCTATGTTTACCATGTATAGTGTGTGTGAGTTGTATATAGACCAATTCATAATAATACTCCACACAGAGAGAGATGGAGGGAGTGGGGAGGGAGTTGGAAGGGAGTGGAGGGGGGGGGGGGGTGGGTGAGTACAACAAAGGCTCCTAGAAAAAAGGGTTCTACCAACCAGAATGCCCCAGTCTTTAATTGTACTGCACATGAATGTGTTTATGAACTGTACCTAGGCCAATATCACAGAATAAGGGGAGAGCTCTATAGGACATTTCAAGGGATTTTCTAGCTAAATTAATGAAGTTATATTTGTAATTTCCTTTTAAGACAGCTGAACATCTACACACACAGGTCACAGACTTGGTGTTTATATTACACATTAACACAAGTAGTCCTGTACAATAAGCCATGTAGAGGGGATAAGGTGCATCTCTTAGAGGTTTCTGCCCCCAAATTTGAGAAATTTAACAATATATATAGGTTCAATGCTGCGCATGAGGTTCAAAATGGTGCATCCAATTCACATTTAGGCATATAATAAATTCTATTTAGATGGTGGGGATTTCTGTCCTCCATATTGGATGATTTGGTTGATATCATACCCACGCCCCTACTGTACATTTACATGCACACTGTGCTAGAGAAAAGGTTAGGATTAGGTGAAGTGAGGTTTCTGACCTCTTTCCAAAATTGAGAATTTTTGTACAAAAGTATTTCCCATATACAGTTTATACACTCAGTTCTGAATCGTTAGTAATTGCAGATACATTTTAACTTTTTAAATAACTCACATCTAAAAAAACAAAACAAACAACTACAAAAATCTAGATCTATCTATCTATCTAATTAAGATTATTAACCATTCACATGGCCAGTGATCATTATTCGACAATGGCAATGGCAGGTCAACATATAAGGGCAAATCACTGGAGTGTTCATACATGCACTCCTCTCAATCAAAGCAGCATTCAAAATGTAGAAACACTTCCATCCATATTTAATGCTTATTTGCTTTGAAGTTTATCCATTTCCATTGACTACATGTGTCTACAGCTATTCATATGGCCAGTGAGTACTATCTGACAATGCCAATGGCAGGTCAACATACAGGGCAAAGAACTGATCTGTTCACACAAAGGTCTGAATCATTACAAGAGATGCGTTTTTTTAATAACTCCACATCTTCTTTAGATATACAAGCAAATGTTTCATAAACAGACATGTTTGTAGATAAAGATATACCTGCGCTTCCTATTATATCAAAAGCAATGCTTATAATTTGTAATAAGTTGCCAAACTAAAAACATTGGCCGTTTTAAACAAATAATCTGAGATGCCAATATAATAACCCCTACCCAATTGCCACACGCCTCTACATCCTACACTCCACCCCCTCAAAAGAAACCACCCATCTATAAAAATTAAAATTAAACAAAAATTAAACAAATAACAAATATTATTACAGTAATACATGACAAATAAAGTTCATCAAAGAAATACATCTTGTAAACTTAAATAAGATCAAATGTGTGATCAAAAAGTGATCATGTCCCATTTCAATGGATCTTCAGTAATGTACAAACCTTTGGCATGGTCCTTGTCGAGTTGTATTGTACTCTTCTTCCATTCCTCATTCTTGTCTTGTAGGGGTACCACCAGGTATTCCATTATTGAACTATATAAAGTAAATCAGAAAGAAGGGCAACATTACATAATAGATCTTGGTCCCTTTTCAGAAATACTTGCAATCGATTGTAAACTTGCAATTAATTACGAGTCAGAAAATGTGTGCGTTTGATCCAGTCAGACGTGCACATTCAGTCACTTGATCAGACTTACAATTAGTTACAACTTTACAATTGATTGCATCTCTTCCTGCAATGGGGCCCAGGATTAGCAATACCTTACTTGAAAATAAGTATACAACGCAATTATCTTTATTTTAAAAGACAACCTGCAAGATTTGCTGCAGAAATCTCTAACATGTACCTGTTTATAATTTGTATGTGACATTGCAATATACAGAAGACATGCCATAAAAAGACTAATGTCATCTAACTACATAATGTATGTGAAAACTAAAAATAGATTTGATCATAATATAGATCTCTTTACAACCGTATTTCAAAGAGGCAAGCAAATTATAACCATTTCTCCAATCACCATACAATAACTCTACACTAAGGATGACATTTAAGAATTTCAAAATACAACCTGCATTCGAAAACTAACAAATATGTTCAATTTAGTCAAACATCACATCAATTTGCGAGAGGGGTGCCTTCTAAACCTCAGAAAACCCATAAATGAGCATTCCAGTGTGTTTTTACACATGAATTATGTCTACAGTACCAAAAGCATTAAGCAACCTCTCCCATCCGCATCTACAACACCACTTGGCTGGCTCTCCTCCTCCCTCCCTAGATTAATTAAGCGTTGCTAGGCAACAAATTGATGACTGCGACCGACTGCTTCCGCCAGACAGGAAGGAATAAACTCCATCCAATTCAATCTGGTGGTACATTTGAGATTGCGGTTGGTGCATCTATCTATCTATCTATGGAGTCGGTAGCTGACGGGTATCCATGTGCTCTAAACTGTCAAGGTTAGGCGTACAATTTAAATGCATTCAAAACCTCTTTCAATTAGCCGCCCACCACTTGCTAATTAATAATCCAATTTGCATGGATGTACCCGACAGGAACAGAACCTCACTTTACATTTGTCTCTGTCAGGATTTGTTCGGTGTACTGTGTCTAATTAAGTATATTTTTTAATATCAACCTGTTATCAATAAAAAATATAAATAAACAACGAACAAAAATATAGGGCAAAAATAATTTATACAGTTATTTTTCTGGCGCATAATCACCATTAGGAACAGATGAGATGACTTATATATTTTACATAATGTCCAAGCTTTTTGTTTTCTTAACCCATTCCCTTCGAGTTTCTGAAATCCCCATATTTTTGTACACAACCCACTCAGTTCCTGTAGACAAGGGGTTAAGAATCTCGGTGCAGCACATAAATTTATACAATGGTAATCATAAATAAAGTGTTTTTCTTATTTTTACCTTGTGAATGATTTGAGCTTGAGTTCTATAGACTTGTGTCTGAGGCATAGTCTGGTCAGGGAGGCTCCCAGATCCTTGGAGGCACCTACATGACAGAAAAGAAAGTGAGAAAGAGAAAACAATTTATTAACTTTTGTGGAAAATTTTATGCTGTGGATTCTTTCTGATATTATAGAGCTAGAAATGCATCAAGACTTTGAATTCTACTGATTTGTATGATTGTATTAGAGACATACATGGAGTCTCGTTGAGGATGCTCCCAAATTTGTAGAGGCACCAGTAAAGATGAGGAGGAGAAAAAGAAAAAAGGGACCATTGAAAACAATGAGAAACATGCAAAATTCAATCAACATAACATTTAAATTAATGGTTCATAGCATACTGCTTTGAAACAATAGTATAAAGCACTTCCTATGATCCGACCCTTCATTACCCTACTTATATGACTTTGATTGAACAGAATTGTTCACACTTCAATTTGGAGTTCCTAAAGATTAGAAATAACCTGACAAGGCAAAAAGGAAAACAAAAAACAAGAAATGCTGGATCACATGAATCTATAATAACATTATAACTTGATTTGGTAATCACATTTCGTGAACATGGGGTTCAACTCTTCTCATATGACATTGATCACACACACACAAAAACAAGATTCGGTTCAAGTCTCTGGATATTACTGAACCAGACCAGGGAAACAAGGAATGAAACCAAATCTACACTGGTTATGTGCCTATCAGCACATTGGACTACATACAGATGTACAATAACTTTATAACTTAATTTGGTACCGTAATCATATTTCACGCATGTTTTTCTCAAATGAAAACTTATCACAATAGAAGAAATTTCACACATTTTGACTTCTTAGTGCATAATCCCCGTGGAGTCTCACAGGACCAGACCAACCGAAATAGAGAGATAAAAAAGAAACTGCTCATATTTCTGTCAGAAACTTGTATCAGCAGTAGTACCGTTTTTCAAAATCATAGTATAGGAAATAGCAATATGATCCCATAGCATTCAATTAAACCTCGTCATGGGTATGAAACTGCTCACAAATGTAGAATCAGTTCACACAGTTTGAACTCTTTAGTTAATATTCCCTGTGATTTCAGAAATTTGATTCCATAGCATTCAAACCTAGTTATAATAAAAATTGAACACAAATGGTGAATTTTTCACACAGTTTGAACTCTTTAGGTAAGATCCCCTGTGGATCATTACAGAACCAGACAGGTCTCCCTAATACAATTATGTTTTGGCCAGGTACTCGCGTCAACTTGAGGTTAGAGCAAAGGTAGAAGTGGCGTAGCTAAAATTGGAGGGGGGGGGGGGCAAGTTAGAGGCAAGATTCCAATGAGGTTTAGCTCGCATCAGGAGAGACTTTGTGCCAGTAATCTAATTGATATTTTAACAATTCTGTTTTTACTTATAAAATATTCTTAACAAAAATGAAACTGGCCAGAACTAAATTATAAAGAAAATTAGGCTTTGCTAGAAATTGTAGCCCAGCCCTCAATACTGCTAGACCGATGCAATCTAACCATTGAGCCCACAAGGCCCTATTGATGGTGGTCCTTCCCAGAACGCTTTTTGATGCTCATGCCGGTCAGAAGGTATACTGTATAAACCCAGACACAAACCCGAATGTTCCCACACACTTGAAGTTGAAGGGGGAGGGGGAAAAAGATGTCTCTTTTGCCCTGATCTTAACTTTAAAAGGGATATAACTATCAAGGTTACACTGCTTTCTTCTCAATTTACTCTCAATCACAACACTTTATTCTAGCTCCACTTGACACTACACTAGAAACACTTCTCTCTCTCTCTCCACTGCCCCCAGGTTGCTCCAAGTTGTTATAAATAGGACCCAACTAAACAGTCCGGTGGGGTTAGCTACAGGAACCAACACAGAAGGTGCCACTGTTCACAACAAAATCTGGAAGATTTCTCAATAAACGCATTTGAAAGAAGGTCTGGTGGACTGTAATTGCAGACGGCTGATTGCTTTTCTAGCACGGATTGAAATCACTAACTCGGCTGTTATAGTTGCCATAAATACATGTGCACGATAGGCCTTCTTGGACTAAAAATAGGGGACTGGAGCAATAGACCTACCAAAACAGAGAGTGCTACTGTTCACTATTGAATTATGGGTCAGTCTGAACTTGTGCAGTATTAGTCTTTCTTATCCGATGGTGAAATAAAAAAGTGACTGTATCGAAGAAGGTGAACAACATATACATGTAAACCAAAAAGAGAGTCACTAAAGGATACTAAAAACACATTTTTACTATTTCTATTGAGGACAAAAAATGAACAGTGCAAAAGTGACAAATATTTAGAAATGATCTACAGTTTAATGTCAGGATCTCTATGTACGATTCCATCCTACAATTATTTTCTGGGGGAAAAGTCTCCATGCTTAGACCAGGCTAGCTATTATCAAGGGGTACCTTTAGCTTGACCCTAGGTTGACCTTACATGACCTGGATAGGGTCAGTCAAATACCATGGTCATGGCTGTCACTAGTGGGAAGATTACAAGGGATCAACAACAATAATGTGAACAACTAAGCAGGGAACTAAAAAAAATCCAGTTGATACTTTTATTGTTTTGGGGAAGGTTTGTTGCCTAAGACCAGGCAAGCTATTATCAAGGGGTACCTTGAGCTTGACCCTAGGTTGACCTTACATGACCTCGATAGGGTCAGTCAAATACCATGGTCATGGCTGTCACTAGTGGGAAGATTACAAGGGATCAACAACACTAATGTGAACAACTAAGCAGGGAACTAAAAAAAATCCAGTTGATACTTTTATTGTTTTGGGGAAGGTTTGTTGCCTAAGACCAGGCAAGCTATTATCAAGGGGTACCTTGAGCTTGACCCTAGGTTGACCTTACATGACCTCGATAGGGTCAGTCAAATACCATGGTCATGGCTGTCACTAGTGGGAAGATTACAAGGGATCAACAGCAATAATGTAAACAACTATGCAGGGAACTAAAATTCCAGTTGTTTTGTATTGTTTTGGGAGGGTCTGTTGCCTCAGACTAGACAGCCTATTGCCTAGGGGCCCCATAATTCTGACCCAAAGGTGACCCTAACAGTAACATGACCTGGATAAGGTCAGTGAAATTGAACAATCTACTTTACCTGTCAGAGTCAGTAGAGGGGGATTAAAATGGATGCAAAGTAATATACAAAAACACACAAACACATGCACACTGTGCACAGGGCTTTCACAAGATGGCACTGTGTATCTGATTTAAGAATCTGAACTTCCTTTAAAACACTAACGTACCTTGCTCAGTGAAAAATAAACAAGACCGCCATTCAAAACTTTCTTGCTGGTTTCACAGTAACTAAATTGATAATGGGGTTTGTCTGGGAAAAGGCAGCTGGGAAACCTATTTGTCGCAGGAAGAAATAGAAAGGAAATGGGAGTTTCTGACCACCCCTGATCCTACCCAACAGTAACAAAGAGAAGAAGAAAACAACCATTCTACTTGGGAGACCCCACAATATCTCAGTGGGGGATATGTTTCACAAATATAACTCATAAATAAAATAATATCTGAAAGAGATCATCTTAAAAAAGAAAACCTTTAATTCTCAGAAATATTGATAATTTACATTCAAGATTTTGTTATTTGATGTCCATTTTGTTTTCTTTTTGTTGGTAAACTAAGTTGTTTGTTTGGTTTGTTTACAATCATTGTATCCGCTAAATAATTCAGCATGAAAAATCAAACCACTGGTGAAAACTGTTTACCCCAAGTAAAATACTGAGTAAGGACAAATGAGTATAATTTGTAGATTTGAGGAGGACCTGATTTTCTAAGAGAATGGATTTCTAAGAGAATGGATTGCTATAGGGAATGATAAATGCACTGACAACCGGTGCAGCCTGGTTAGACTGATTGGGCGGCACACCCTATGTAATTCTTTGTATATTTTATTTGTATATGACCACCCCCCCCCCCCCCCTCCACCATAGCTACGCCACTGCACATGTGTATAATTATGTACATACTATACAAGTGGGTAGCTAGAAATCAAACACTGACAGAGCCCAAGACCTTGACAAAGCTTACAATGATGTAGAGATATGCACCGCATGATCGCAGCTACACACTATCATTTGCAGATAATTTTTCAAAACAACGTCATAGTATCATACAATCTTATCGAGATCGCTCGCGTGAGGCAATCTTCCATCTGTGAGACCTTGACAAAGCTTACTGCAGATGATGTAAAGCTCTCCTCAGTCATAAAAGATACAAGAAGCACACACACTTTTCATTCGCAGACAATTTTTCGCATGATTACATACGGGCCTGTTCGGCTTTACGTTATTGATTCAGCCCATGTCTAATGCAAACAAATAAATATTTGACCGGAATAGATTGATAGTATGCAAGTTCAATATCGACCATAGTTGTGATGCATATAATCATGCACATGTATGTGGTATCCCTAACCGTCAAGTCTTAACCATTTCAATACTCAATGTTGTCATTCCTGTAGATTTAACCCATTCAGGATTCAGGAATGGTCCCGAAAATATTCAGGCTTGGGTCTATGGAGAATAAGAGGAAAATGAACGGGTTAATGCAGGACCCACCAGGTTCCCGCAGGCAATGGGTTAACCTGTTACCTACTTGATTTTGTAATTCCTGAAGAGTTAACCCATTCCCTTCGAGATTCTGAAATCCTCAGACTTTGTAAATAAGCCACCCGGTTCCCGTGAGCAATGGGTGCAGGACCTACCAGGTTTCTGCAGGCCATTAATGAGTTAACCTGTTCCCTACTAGATTTTTAAATTCCCATAGAGGAATTAATACAGGATCCTCAAGGATCCTGCAGGCAATGGGTTAAATCTTAAAGGGATCTAGTAACTTTGTTGACATGTGCAAAAAGTGATGAATGGTTGATGCAATGTATATTGTTGTTATCTCATATGTCCACAGGGTATTGTGTGAAAATTTCAAGTCAAATGGACATTGTATGGCCAAGTAATGAGCGAAAATGCAAAGTGATATTCAGTAACTCACTGCACTCACTTTGTACACGGAAGAAAAACTCGCCCAGAGTTTTTCTTATCTGAATACTTCAATCATACATATCTTTGTAACGAAAGGGAAATTTGAAAAACCGAAACCTGTCCTATGATTTTATTGTTAATACGAATACAACAAGGTATAAGGGAACCGCTAGAATTAAAATTTTATTTTGAGGATTTGGACAATGTTACCCAGTCCCTTTAATGTAGAAGCACGCTGGAGAATGAAGAGCACATTACATGTATGTCCTTCAATGTTTATATTATTAGATTATAATTCAGTAGGCAGAACATATGGGAATACATATATATATGCAATGTGTGGCATACAGACAACGTCGACCTTCAACCATTACAAATAACTTTGCACATAAATGTAAATACAATACATATACAGATATACGTGCACATACTGCCTGCCTTAAAAGCACATATCATCAAAAGGCACTCCGTTTGTTTATATGCATGTAGGCTAAAATATTGTTCAAACAATGAAAAACTAATTAATTTGTGTGTATTTTATCTGAATGTACAGTTTTCCCTGTGTTTATTCTCAAAATCTTGAATGTAAATTTTTTTAATATATTGAAGATATTCATGCTATAAAGGTTCAATACTCAATTTAACGGAACTTTTACTTATAATAAAACACAACTGTTCAAATGATGATTGACATAGGGCAAGAATTAAACATTTCCTCCTTGAATTAACAGGAAGTTCCTGCTGTTTTAATATCTGAAATAAATTGCTTCGAACCCTACATGTAAGGCAATCAATACAAAATACTTAAATTAAAAGCCAACAATTTGTCACATGAATGACGGCCATTTCACTGGAACTCATCAATTGACAGATTTCTAGAATTAAGACCCACTGACATATTCATTTTTATGATAAGTAAGTATTTGTTGATATTTCCTACTTTATTTAATTGGGCTCAATGTATCACGGTTGATCAAACAATCAAGAACAAACCTAAATGACTTCAATAAATGTCTGTACTTATCTGTTCTTGAGATGGAATTTTAATCTCCTACAAGATATAACAAAATGAAACATATACAAAAAGGTTCGGGGAAAAAATTGTGAAATCTTCTACTGAAGTGTCTACATGTACTTAAAAACTCAAATCAAAGTAAAACATCTGTATTATTGTATAAAAGTGATTGAACTTTAGAGTTTAGGCAGCCAATACCAAGATTTGTTGATTTAAAATCAGTAAGCAAATAGAACAACAATGCTGACTGGAACTTTGGATTTTTATAGCTGAGTAATTATGTTTAATATTTCTGGAAAACAAATATCACTACAAAGTCGACTTGAACTTCTCTTCATTCCCAAGTGCAAAAGAGGTCACCGGAAATTGCAATGTTCAGCAAATGGATAAATTGTGATGCGATGACAAAATTGAAAGCAAATATAGGACAGTTGCATGTGGTTTAAGCCAAAAGATAAACATTGATCTTTCACTAGAATAACATGGTTAATCACTCATGCTTATAATTATGTTTATTTCTGTTTGCTGTCTTTTTTTATAAGATTACTGTAATTGATGCCTGAATACTTCAGAAAATGTGTAGATATGAAAGGATGGGTATCACATACATTTTATTGTTTTAACAATTTTGCAAAATCAATAAAATCCTTGTCGATGTCACAAGTGTACAAAATCCACAAATGCCAAAGACATGCCCATTTTCTGTTTATGACTGACATAAAACTGTCTTCCTTTTTTTTTAAAGACACTGGAATTTCAAACATGTTGCACTTTCTAATCACACATGATCAAAATACTTATCGAAAATAAAAATGCTGAACTTCTACTTTCATTTCTAACCGGCAGTGTGAAAGAATCATATTACTGATCACACAGGATCAAAATACTATTAAACCAAAAGCAAGATATAAACTTATGGTTTCATTTCTAAGCGAGATATCAAAGGAATCATGTTCCAGATCATTACGAGGTGATTAAAAGAGGGATGAGACTGAAACATGAACTCAATGAGACTTTTCTTGACAGAAGTAATGCTATCATTTCTATTTTAGGCACAGTCAGGAAGAGATCTTCAGTGAGATCTGAGATCTGAAGATTGATCTTTTGGAATATTATGCAACTTGACCAAATCATGTGCTTATGGGCCATTCTTTGAAAAGTGAAACTTTTTCGGAAAAATTGAAGTTTTATTTTTCTGTAGTTTTGTTCCATTTTTGGAATGATCCATGTGTAAAGTTTCATGAAATACATGATTTGAAGTTTAAAATGAAACTTTTTTACTCATTTGCATAAATTTACATATTTCAATATTTTTCTAATAATCATAATTCAGAAAATAATCAAGATATCAAAAGGATAATTAGCAAGCTCATTCTTCTCACTTTCCTGTACAGGTTGATACCAACTTTGTAAAAATTCAACCTTTCATTCTTTTCTAAACCCGATATTATAAAATTCCCATTTTTCCATTCATATTGTACATGTCACACACGTGACCACCCCAAAATGTCACACACGTGACCAGACGTTGCCACATAATTAAGTACTATAAAAAACAACGGTTTGATATAATTCTCATTCATTGCTATTGTTGTACTTACAAATGTATAGTACTTCTCTGGTAATAAGATGAACATTATAGCTATTCATATTTTAAAGAATTTTCCAAATGAAATTTAGTTATGAAAAAAGCGCTCCGTGCGAAGTCACACACGTGACCCATGCCATTTGACCTCTGACATTGAGTTACGTAATCCTTATAAAATCTTTTGTGTTAAGTTTGAAAGACTACAACATATTCAAGTCACATATGAAGTAAAAATCATTATAGTCTCATACTTACTGAAATATAAGCATCCCATTTCAAAATTTGTCATGTTTTGGGTCACACACGTGACCAAGAATGGCCCTTATCATTTATCACACACACATCCAATATGTACATGTACAAACATTTGTGAAGTGTGAACACATAACCATGCAAGTTTATAACAAACAATGTTTTGCAAAGTCTACAAATTGATAGTATAATAAATTTTAAAAAATGCTTTTTGAATGTTGATGAATACAATTTATAAGCCATTATAGAGGAGCTGAGAAGTTTGTTCTAAATGGAAATATTTTAGCATCTTTGGATGACAAAAAAGGAAGAGGTTTCAATGTCATTTTGTTTCAATTTTTGGGGAAGAACAGTAAGATATCTGAGCAAAGGGGAACTTGTCCATTCTGGTCTCCAGCCAATTAGCTTAACTTCCTTATGTTGTGTTCGCAAGAGGATATGTGCATATTTCCTGAAAAGTGTCTCATTTTTCAGGGGAAAATGAAGCCATCCTTTCAACTCATTTACTTTATGAAAATAACTGTCACATGTCACATAAAAAAAACAAGGGGAACTTTACAAACTCCAAACAAATAACAAATTCTGCAAAATAGTTCCCTTTTTTCACTTTCTTGTGTACCATGGAAGTACAAAATCATCCTCAGTCTCCTATAACATGTGGCAATGTAAAACATTAAGACAATTAGACAATGGAAAAACCTTGGAAATCCAGGGTAGTAATTACAACTTCCATGTGACTCATTTTGAAAAAGGCAGGATTCTCAAATCTTATGGTTATGCAACAAACAAAAATTTCTATAGGTAAAAATATAACATTCACAGCTTTCGGCTAACCTCTAAAATGATAACTGGATTATCTCTGGTACTTGAGTTCAATAAGATATGAAACTAAGGCACTAATTGATATTTAATAGTGTCATTAAAACCTCAAGTCATGAACACTGAACTGTTATTATTGACAGTTCAGTGATCATTTCTAATATCTCTTATAATATGTTGAATAATTTGATAAGATATGAAACTAAGGTACTTGCATTTTTACATTAAAACCTCAAGTGAGCAATACAAACTGGTCATTATAAGACAGGTTGGTTATGACTTCATATATGTCTATACGTAAATGGCGTAACCGTTCAATAGTTCTCACCTTATCAGGATAAAATTATGATCACATTCTAATAAAACACAGATCTGCAAACTTCAGTTTAAATGGTATATTAAAATCATTATATAGTGTTATTGTTCTACAGTACATGTTATATTTGTTGTAACATCAGGTGAGTCACATAAAAAATGACAAACAATTACTGGTACTTGGGCACCTTTTTGGTATATTCTAGTCAGGCAATAGCCTAGGTATAGATATGTGCGCATAAATGGTTCTATTACCAAATAATGGTAAAGATCTTATAAAGTGCTTGTTGTTTTGTTTTGGGGGAATATGCTATTCATTCATTATCCATTCCCCTGAACAAGAAGAACACCTTCAGGAAATCTATGGCAGTGATCACAAACATTTTATTAAAGAACTTTCTGCGGGCACTTTCAGTCCCCAAAACATACACAATTCCTTGTTCTACATAATCACCAAAGGAAATGGAATAATATTACACTAGATATAAATTACTACCACTGAAAAGTGCAAGCTACTTTTCAAAACAAATTTCTGACAACCTAACAACAAAATAAAAACAAAGAATAACTCATACATATACTGGTACTGCAACTCCACAATATAAAAACATAAATGCCTTGCATGTAATTATCATAAACTTGTTGGATCAGATTTCACTGCAAACAACATGGCATATAATTTTTCTCCCCTTTTTGGCCTTGCATATAAAGAAATATACATTTTTTTTTTGCAACAAGTATTTAAAAACCTTTGATACATCTGACGAATTACATGCTATACCCCATACCACATAGGCCTTTCAACGGTCTTGCATCGCCCAAATGGTGACCCCTAATTCACTAAATAAATAAATAAATAAATAAACTATTTATTTATAATAGATACTAACTACATGTACCTCAGACTAAGATTGGATTGTGCGACACTCTATAATTATCATTTTCTTCTAATTTGTTCTTATCATGTTGTAACTTTTGCATCTCTCTATGTACAGCACTTAGAAACGTATGTATTAAGCGCTTTATAAATGTTATTTATTATTAATTATTATTTAATATTGTTTCCAGACTGTAATGTTGTCAATAAACAGGTGCCTTGATGCTAGTCCACCCATCCTTCCTTCCTTCCTCTTCCAAACAAGAACTACTACAGTTGATACTTTGATTAATTTACCATGGGTTAAAAAGAGGAAATGACGATTTCTCCTTTTAAAACCAAATTAAAATCAAACTTGCATTCTGCGATACTTTCAGGCACATCTGTGACATGTGTGTGTGTGTATTTGTCAGTAGATCAGTAAGTGTGCATCTTTGTCACTGTTTGTGTTTATCAATGTTTGAACCGGTACATTTGTTTTTGTTACATTTTGTGCATGCGTGTGTATTTTTGCGATTGTGCGCATGATTGTGTATGTTTGTTTGTTAATGTGTCCATTAATTTCTGTGTTTTATGTGTGCCTGTTTATTTAAGTTGATTTGCGTTTTTGTTGATTACACCTTCTGTTTGATTTCTTTTTGTTGAATTACATTTTAAGTTGTCATATTCAGGCAAAGTGTATGATTGTTTGCGTGTTTTGTGCATGAGTGTATATTTGTGTGCTTGTAAATGTGTGCATGTTTGTGTGTATTTTGGGCATGCATGTTTGTTTGTGTGCACATGTACGTGTGTTGCCCATTCTGTTAAAATTTCTTTCTTTTTTACGTTTCATTTCCAAAATGGTCACATTGAGGCTCACGTGTGACCTGTCACCTTGGCACAATGCAGGAAACCGATCGAAAGCTATACAGCAGGCTTGATAACTGTGGGAACGGTTGCTCAGTGACATGGAGCACTTTCATAACAACTATTTACAGACTATCTTCCCAACATCTCTGATGGACTAAATCTCAAGTAAAAAAGATAAGAGGACAGCTTCAAGCTCTTATAAAAAGGTGATACAGTTTCTGTTTTCTACTTTTTGGTCGTACAGTATGGTGACATTAAATTCTGTATGGATTTTTATAAGGTGACATTTATTAACACAGAATCATCCCAGTTTAGTTTTCTGAATGCTTGTCTTTCATAAAGGTTTTATCTACCTACCTACATATAGGTAAACAACACATTTCTCTGTTGTTTCATAAAGAACACAATTATATAAATCAAATAATGTGTTGACATTTAAGCTCATAAAAAAATACAAAACAAATGTTACACTTTTCTTAAAGTACAATAAAATAATCCAGACTTTTTCCTAGAATTCCGGCTTAATACTCGAACACATCACGAATAACTTGTCAAGGGACATGGTTGAACGCTCTAATTGTTCACAGTTAGCTTTCAAGTGGGATTAGTACAGAAGGTATAATGCCCCCTCATTAGTGGATTACGTAATAGGTGCTAATTCACTAAAGACACCATTAAATCACTACGACCATGTAGATACCCTGGGGAACCTCGTGCGTCATTTCCAATGTGATTAATGTGACAAGACTTACGAGTCATATCAAGTCCCTAGCATTTTCCAAGTCGTATTCTATGATATTCTAGCCGGAGGTGCAAATACTGTATAATATACAGAAACGTGCATCGCTATTATATTCTTGCAATGGCTTCATTCACACGCATAAAATGTTATTGATTAGTAGCAAAATTTCTATCCATTTTCAACAATACATGAAGATGAAAGAAAATATGATATATCATTTTGGAGCATATTACCGGGAATATTAAATACGATATCTCAACTCCATCTATTTTAATTCACTTTTTAATCATAATTGTTTGTAATATACATAGCGCTTAATATATATGTGCCCTGTATTTTGTGAATAGGACAAACTGTATTCAAATGTATGGTCTGAACAAATACAGTATACTCACATTTACCAAGGACTTTCCTACTTATGAAACATACATGCCCTGGATGTTATTTGTAACAATGTTAGCCAAGAAACAAATAGTAACCATCTGTTGTAATTTCATTACTCATCAATTAAAAGATTACATAACACATGCCTTACCAGGTGTTTCCTAGACTACAATGCGGAACATAATGCACATTATGGGTCATGATAAATGTCATCTCACATGTCCAGAGATAATACCTGTTAAACTTATTAATACATGAAAACATCTCAATATACATTATTTTAATATGAATGTCATATTCACTGACGACATGCTACTATGAAGTGTCACGCTTAGGTTAAAAAGCAAACCATTTAAGAACTTGCAATAAAAATGTGCATTTCATAACACATAAAGCACATTTCCATACAACTGTGTATGTGTACGGCAAAAAAGGATGCAGAATACATTATTGTGCATTATAAAAGTAGGGGCTGAAGGATAAATTATATTAGTTTGAACACTGAATGGAAAAGGAAATATTATATTACAAACAATCAAAGGGAGAAATTCAGATTTCCTAGTGGGAAGCAAATTGAGAAATTATTTGCTATTTGAAATGAAAAAGGACGAAATTAAAAGCAAGAGTAAAAAGGAAAAAGGTATAGTAAAGATGATGTGAATCGAGAAGCCGGTCGGTAAAAGGTCAGAACTGATCGGAGCGTGGTTCGTACGCACATGTCCGCATCCACGCACTGCTCCCTCGAGTGCAATCTCCCGTATGAAAGCTAATGAAAGTAATAATACTGCTCTTCTGTATCGTAACGTTTGAATTACAATACAAAATATATATGCGATGTGAATGCCCGGCCCCGGCGGAGCATGAGTGCCGATGACGCAAGTGGGCAATAAAAGCGACCAAACTTTTTTCCCCTCGTCGTTTTTTGTTTAATTTTGTTAATCAATGGTTTGGTTCCTTCCTACCTGGTCAATAATAACATCAATACATGAATGTGAGCTGCATCATTGTATCATTGCCTCCACCTTCATACATGTAGCTCATCACGTAGCTCTTCTCTTCTTACTTACATTTCAATCTCTCATCCATTTATTATTTCTTAGGTTTTATCCATCATATATCCAGGGCTCCACACTCGCATTTTTAGTCAGTGGCCCTGTCGGGCCATTGAAATCGTTTTTTCCCTTATTCTGGTGGCCCGAAAGAAAATTTACTGGCCCCTAAATTGTATTTCATGAGTATAGCTTTTTACTATTCAAAATATCACTCTTTCCTAATAAAACCTGTGATTACAGATGAAGCATGACATAAAAGAAAACAAGATTGTTTTCATTTTGTCAATGTCGGGTTGAAAATCTGCTTGCCCGATCGGGCCACCAAAATATGACTTTTATACATTTTGCTGGCCCCAAGTGCAATTTTACTGGCCCCGGGCCAGCGGGCCAGTGCCTTGATATATATCATTAAAACCGACACTAGATCATGCTTTCTATATCTTTCCGGCGAATTCTGAGCTGGAGCTTTTAAACAACGATTACCATATTTCAATCTCTCAGTTTCGCTTTCTATGGTTCTACTAGTGATATCATTACACAAATTTGTACACTTGATCATGCCTTCTCCATGCTGTGGGAGGTATATATTTCTAAGCAGAAAAACTGATCTATAACATTCTTTGCGTTTCTTTAATATACATCCTCCATTTATTCCCCCATTCTCTTCATCACTTGCTGGCCTCCGCTTACTCTAATAAAATTATAATAAAAGAAATTAGATTCCATGGTTTGGCTTTATCCTTCCCTATACATGTAGTTTGGACTAAAAATGACTATGACAAAATTAGACAGAAGAACGTTAAACATTTCACCACCTACTCTACATCATTTCCTAATTCTATTCTTTCACGCAAGTTCACATCTGCATGTCTTCCAATTGAATTGCAGCACCATCACTTTCATTGATTTACTGCAATTTCCTGCCTCCCCTCCCCAGCCACTTCCCCCCAAAAGGCAAACATACATTTCCTGGTTCCAACATAGTTGTGCCGAGAGCTAGAGCTTTTTACATCATGGGTTGGGGTCTCCTTCGTTCAATTTCATCGACCCTAACGAAATCTCAAAATGCAATGACATCTCTGTTAGCTCTCCTTCCTTCCATTTGACTCGAGAGAGAGAAAAGAGGTTAGATCTAAAATGCCAAGCTATAGCTTTATCGCTGCACACTGCGTAGAAAATACAGTGACACTATTCACTAATTCCCTGTTGCGCCCATGTTCATAGACAAAAAAAATCCCCAATTTTTAACATATTACCGCTAACAAATTTCCACAAATTCCCTGAAAAGTTTAGTCAAAGACTGCTTGATGTTCTTCATTAAACCATGTGGTGGGGAAGTGCAATAAGACACTTTATGACATCTAGCTGTTAAACATAATGCGATTCCATACAGATAAAATATTATCACGTTTCCAGCCAACCCCTCTGTTCCCCACCATTATGATTTTATACCTCTAGACAAAATATCATCTACATGCCTTATGTTACCAGCTGCAACCCAGTAACGCTGGGATCTATTAATCTCAAACTTGAATACACAAGATGCATTAATTACTTCAGACTCATAAAAAAAATGACAGCACTCACAATGCAGAGGAAAAAACATGCCAAGAAAAATATGCACAATTCATTTCCGAAATGCTATTACCGATGACTTCTCCATTCTTCTCCGAAACCACTATTATCCTATGCGCAGCAAGAGATTTGCCCTTTGAATAGGATGGGAACAAATGCATCTCCCCTTTTATATTTATCACAAGCGACACACAAAAAGACCTGAATGGATTCTGTTTACATATATATGCACTCTTGACTTCCATATTTTTCTCGTGTTGTCATTTTATGTGAAATAAAGCCATATACATATTTAACATCAACTTTAATATCTTGCCTATCTTAGCAGTTTGACCTATCTCTCTCCTAATCATATTACCCCAAAGAAATGACAAACTCTCATTTCCACACAATAGATGGTGAAAGGATAGATATTGTCAACTAAAAGATATAAAGATAATATATCATAAAGTATAACATTTTTTTTACACAATGTATGATAACAGGATAGATATTATCCTGAAGGTTGTGAATGAGTCTGATTCATTATTTTTTGCAAATAAATATATCCCCCAAATTAAATAGACTGTTTCCTAAAAGAACTGCCTTGTTGTTGCAAATGCATTGCCAAAAGACTAGAATGTATGGGGTTTTATTTAGTTTAGATGTCAGCCAAAGATGAAACTCAAATTATGATGATTACAAAGGAGAGAGGAGCAAGAACTTGACTTTGTAACATCACAGCAAAGCCCTTTGCCCCTTTGCCAAGTGCTCAAATTATGAATTGAAAAAAGGGATAAGATAGTAACTATACAGACTAATTAAACATAGTTGGGAGTCAGGATCAAGGATCAACAATCAATTACTGGTCATGAAAGGAAAATAATTGTCTTTGTTATTGTATAAAATTTCTTGAATCCAAAGGCACTTAATTCTAGCTTCTTCATCCGTCATACAGACAAATCTGTCTAATTGACAGTCCCACCAACTGGTGAAGGGACACACAGCCTTCATGCCTGCTGGCCAGGCATATGTATAATTGATTGCAATAAATCGACTCAGTCGTTCTCCGCAATTAACCTCAACTTTCAAATGCAGAATGCACGAGTCAACCCTATTAGCGGTGCACTCAGCATTGCCAATATAGTTTCTCTGGCAGACAGAACTACAAACAAAAATGGGACAATGCCTCTACAACAATTAGGGGATAAAACATTATCCAAAGGGACCATTAAAAGAGTTCACATTTCTCTTTTTTTATGGGATGATATAAAGTTATGATTCTGTGGGACATTCAGAAAATACCATAAAATATTTTATCAAAACTGAAGTATAGTTGCAGAGGTGCTCCTCTGCTCTCAATGCCAATGAACTCTTGTGGACAATTAGAGCAGTACCCTGGGGTGTGTATTGGTAATGAGGTCCACCATCAAACCAAACAGGCCATGGACATAACGGATCATGACACTCAAGAAAGACAGTGATGAAATGTATTGCTAGGTTGGTATGAACTAATAAAAAGTCACTTAAATAATAATGACGCTGAAAAAGTAAGTATTTTATTGCAATTTTTCATAATAATAATGATGCTTACAAAATGCAGCAAAGAAGTGTATTTCATTGTTCATATAGAGTACTGAAGCCATGACGTCATAAAAACACTTTTTTAGAATTTTCTAATTTGGACTTCATTTTCAGAAAGAGCATAACAAATAATGTCCAAATACCGAAAATCAAAGGAATAGGTTACGTATTGGCTGAGATATGCCCATCTGAATGAATTTTACTTCAATGGGCAATCAGTGTTATAGTGCACTGGTTCATAAATTTATGAACCACTGATTGCCTATTGACAAAAAAATCATTCGGATGGGCATATCTCAGCCAATACTTAACCTATTCCTTTGATTTTCGGTATTTGGACATTATTTGTTATCCTCTTTCTGAAAATGAAGTCCAAATTTGAAAATTCTAAAAAAAAATGTTTATGACATCATTTATGACATCACACTTCACCACTCTATTGCTCCCAAAATTAGTATTTTGTTGCAATTTTGATGCTTTAAAACGTGTAGAAATATATTTAATTGTTCATGCATAATGCTGCTCATAAAAGTCAGTGAAGAAATTAATTGCAAGAATATTTACAGTGTGCAATACTTGGTATATATATATGCTGACATTTCCGGGGAGGGGGAGGGGGGGGGGGGGGGTAATAGATCACCCCTCATTGAACAAAAGAAATGGCTTGAAGATCTACGCCAGATATATAATGTTATGCAAAGTTAAATCAACTTTCATCTTAAATTATCATGATCATTTGTAAACTTTGTGCATATGACTATGAGAATTACTTCACAAGTGCCTCCATTCAGAGGAGCATTCACAAGTTGTAGGACAGCCGATGTTGCATTACAAATAATTTGTAGTCTGGAAGCATGGGCCAAAATAACCCCACTATTGCTTCCAGATTCAAGTGTAAATTTGCATACATAAATATATAGCTGCTTGGGAAGTATACATCCTGCTGTCATTTTAACCTGTTCCCTTCCAGATTTTGAAATCCACATAGACTTTGTACACAGCCCACCAGGCTCCGTTAGGCAAAAGGTTAATCACTTGGATGTGTAACTAACTGTCTGGTGCCAAGGCAGAGACAGGTTTTTGTTTGTAAAACTCTCTACAATTGTCAAATGCAAATGATTAATTATTTTACACATGTCTACTGTGGGTGAAAAAAAGTCAAATGCTGCTTTTGCAAATAAGAGACTAAGTAATTGGTCACTTTTCAAGTGGTCAATTTCCATTTACTTTGACCATAGTAGGGTCCATGCTTTGACTGACCTTTTTAAAAATCAAATTAGCCATCTTCTATGCAGGGAAATAGTCAAATATTTTCTTTGAACAAGAGACAAATTGGTCACTTTTTGAGTGGTCAATTTGTTATTTACCCTGATTGACCTTTTTCAAATAAAGTTTAGGACATAACCTAGCAGCTATACAGTATCCATGTATGTTTTCTGAAATCAATAACTGACCATATATACCCGCTGGTAGACGATATGTTTGTTCTATGTTACAGAGAAGATTGGCCTCTGAGGTGATTTATTTTTCTTCCCCCGTCAACAGAAAGTGGGAGGTCTTTATTTTTGTCCCAATTGTATTTATTCCATTCCAGATGAATGTACAGCCCCATTCCCCCCTCCCCCCCCCCCCCCCCCCCCCAAAAATCATCCATGTTAGCCACTCTTCAAAAAGGTAGAATTTGGCTATTTTTGTCCGAGTTTTAAAATGTTATTAACAGGGAAATGATTGATGGTTTCTACATTGATTTACTCCTCTATAATAATATTTAAATTCATTTCTACATGTTCTAAGCAAGACAACTCCACACAATGTGTACAGTAAATGTGGATATTCATACAATATCAACTCTTTTTTTTCCCAGAAGCTCATATGTGCTTTCAATTTCTTGTTAAAAATCTACTTAAAAGATTTCTGCAACCCACAAGATTTATTCTCAAATAAAGACGGTGTATCAAACAAATAGGATACCTTACTCCATCACAAGAACTGAACATAACCTAATAACCAAATGGGAAGTAAATCTTGTTGTTTACAAACATCTGTGACAGTGATATCCAATATTTCCAGTCTGTGGAGGTAGAGAATGTTTGAAATATAAACACTGTTTACTTTTAGCAGATGCAGTTGAGAAGCTAAATACCATTATGAAAGCGAAGTTATGGAATGGATGTTGATGCTTGAAGAATTCCCTTTTCATATTACATCCCAAGTTTAAAATATTTCAGAGTTTACTTTTGATATGTCTGGTCTCACAATTGAAGAAAGAAAAAATTAGAAAGAGCTCAAAAATAGCACTGGCTGAGTGGTCTGCTGGCCTGGGGCCAACAAAAGATTAGCTTGGGTGCACCAAAATATCATAGTGCCAAATTATACTCGCCCTATTTGGCAGTCAACTATAACAAGACTGGATAATGTTTTTTTTTATTTGGGGCCATCCAAATCCTTGTCTGTTTCAAGCCACTAAATCTTTATTTAATCTTCTAGCCTGACAGGGCCACCATAGAAAATGTAAACAATTTATAGTATATTTTCCTGATTTAGAACCTGACGGTAGGTGTGAAAAGGGCAGGATTTGGACAGGAATGGAATATGAGAAATCTTTGTTCTCAAAACAATCTCAAAATGTTTGCATAAGCAGCTAGTTTCTATGAGACTGTTGTCTCCCGTCTTGTCATATGAGAAGCCTATACCCTAGATCTGACTTCAGGAGTACATTTTCAGTCCTGAGAACCCCAACAAATAATTTGTCCTCCTGATTTCCCTAGATGCCATATGGACAGCCATTTATTGTGTGCATGTATATTCATTATAAGCCTCCTGCACACTGAAACTGGACTGCTAAAATGATCTGCCTAAGATCCCCATAATACAAGGCTAGCAAATTACAGTAATCGTTTTTTAACCAACTAACAAAATATAACTCAGAAAGCTTTTGAAATGGTAGTAAACAATTGGTAGGGTTAAAATATGTTCCACAGAATGAGGGTGATATTCAAGTACATTTTTGAAAAAATTGTGTCTCATCTACACATGTGTACATTACTGCATAACCTTGACAGTTCCACATTTGTATGGATTAAAGACAACGGTAACAAAACAAGTTTTGAAAATGTTGTATTCTTAACTCAATCTGATGGGTCTCCATATTCTAAAACACTCAAGGCTGGGAAAAATATACTTAAATCTGATTTCAAAAAAATATATGTATAGTGTATAGTAACATGGGTTCATGTTTCAAATGACCGTGGTGAAAGTCAGAGGTGGTTTTGAACTTGCCTGGAGCAGATTGTGTTATCAAAACCACAAACAAACATAATATTACTGGCAAGTGTCACAATATGGAACAAGTAACACCTTGTCCAACTTCTAGAAAAAATACATCCACACACAAAGTTGGATATCTCCCAAGAAGCTACAAATAATACTGGATATCATAATTTCAAGGTGTTTTGGTATAAAGTTTCATACTGTTATTTTGTTAAAATGAGGACAATACATTAGATAGGAAAAGTTTTGAAAAGTGACAATACTCAAGTTCATTGAATTATGGAAGGCCTTCTATTTATATCCTCATTTAAACCCATCAAAGGTTGACCCTGAGATAACTTGCACTGGGATCCAAGGGAAATGTGTGTAAAAACAAGATAAAATCATCTCAAATTTATGAAAAATGGGTTGAACTACATTGTAGTAGATTGATGATGACTTTCAGATGGTTGTTTGCACTTACCAAAGTCTTCCACATTGGAGTGCAATATTTGTGTACTCATATTCGAACAGAAAATGCTTACTCAGAATATATTTTTACATTACAGGTGAATCTGACCTTTTGTGATTTTTCTTTCACTCAATATGTTATAAAACGGAAATATCTAACCACAAAATGTCCTGAATTGCCCTGGACTACACTGAATGTTTCCTTTTTTTACAAACTGTAGTTACGTTCTACCTTGACACGTTTGTACTTTATCCTTTCCATTTTCATGTAAAACACAAAAAGTTCAATCTTTCATTACTTCTTTTTATATAATGTAACTGTACATATATATTACATCATACTGACATTTCAAAAATAAAGAAGGTCAACGTAATGGAATGTTGGACTTGAGCTGAGATTTAGTCACTTGATGGCAATTTAAGTAATTGTAAATCTAGTGTATAAATTAAATAATTACTTCTTTACAGTAACTAGTGTGATATCACTACATGTACCATAAAGCTTTATATATAGTGTAGGACAGCTCAAGTTTAAACCCAGAAAATTATAACACCCGTAATTTGGTTCATATGGTTGTAATTCAAGGTCCACGATTAGGGTCTAGATGGGGCCTAAAGTGCATGGAACTTGCACCAATGGCAAAAGACATGACTCTGAACTATTCTAAATACTCTGCAATAAAAGGCCATCAACTATTTGCAACTATGATAAAGCTGACCTGTGAAACTAAAACTCAGTCAGAAAGGTGGATTCTAAAAATCATTCCCATGAAATCTTCTCCTATCTATCATGAAGGCTAACTGGCCACCACACTTTTGGTTTCAATCTCTCAGGAACCATGTCAACTGTCACTTTCTATTAACACACACAATTCAAATCCGCATCAGCAATCTGAATTTTCATATATTGGGTCAAAGTTGACCCTTTTTGGTTTATGGAACAAAAATGTACTATGAGATACAGATGTGCTCGGTATGAAAGTGAAGATTGAAAAGGAACTTTTAGAGAATTGTTGATGCCTCGTGATCTAATAATTTAGAATTGTTTTCTTCAACACATTTTCATTTATATGTTTATACTCACCCTTGAGTAAAATATGATGGGATTATTGCATATATAATAAAAATGAGGAAACCATTTGTATTTTATGATTAATTTTTTCGGACTATATCAACAAGGGTTTCAGATTTTGTAAATGCACAGGAGATCGATAGCAAGAGAAATTCTATTCTTTAGAGATAAATTGTAAAAAAAACAAGTTGAATGGAAATAAATATGAGTTTATTATACATTTCAACCTGCAGATGTACAGTTGCCCTTTGGAATCAACATCATGTTGAAGCAGGAGATTCATACCAGCAAAAACTGAAAAATGTATATAAATACAAAATAAATGACGACTATCAAATGAATAATGGATCATACACATGTCACTTTATGGCCAAGGGCAACAACCAATGAATGATACAGGTACGTTATGACAGATGATGGTGGATTACCTACCATATAAAGGAGATACTCTTCTAACTGATATGATATGATTAATTTATTGAGCATTGGGCTGGTACAAAGGTAAATAGTTAAAGAGACTGCTTTGTCGCATACATAAGAAGGCATTTTTAAAGTGCTCCAATATATAGATCCATGTTTACACACTAAATGTATTTCTTCTTTTTTTTCAACTTTTTAAAAATTGTTTATGTCAGATTATCATGTCGTGCATAGTGTGCTTAATAACAATTTCTTTCAAACACGAGGGTAGTGATAGAAGGTGAGAGAGCTAGCTCTGTCCAATTCATGGACTAAGTCTGTCTGCGATATTTCAGCTTGAGGTTTGGAAAGTGTGCATGCTGTACATAGCAAAATTCAGAGTCAAGTCATATCCAATGGGGTAATGGGTTAACACACAGGCACAAACAGGAATTAGATTCTATATCATAGATATATCAATCGTACATTACGTTTCTAATTCACTTTATTGACCCATGCATAATAGGGATCAGACCACGCATCTGAAGGGACCCATATATTTTGTTCTTTCTTCTACAGTAGACACGATCAGATGAGAGGAAATTTGATTCAACTTGCACGCTGTCCTACATATTCATGTATACAATGAACATTTGAAAAGTTGGACTGAATGTTACTTTTACTTGAATCTCAATTATTTATCATCATAACCATCACGTTCTCTCCTACCCATTTTCTTGAGGTGAACTATCTTAAATAGTATTCATCTCCAATGGCACAATTTTAATTTGTGGGACCAAGTGATGCAATGAGTCATGCTACATTTGATCCAAACCTCCAGCAGCTAATAAATTCAACATTAATGTAACACCCCATCTATTGACCCCCCCCCCCCCCCCCCCCACCTCCCCTTTTTTGACACTAATCTAATATAAAGCAGCTCCACATTAAACATTCATGACAAGTATTTTCTATTGATTGATCCATTGTAATATGAAAAGTATCTATTTAGAAAGACATCCATAATTGCAATTAATACATTACATTGTGCATGGTGCAATGTAGTTGTTTGAATTAAAACATACAAAAACTGGCCATAATTATTATACAATAAATAAAAAAAGAACAAGAATTTGCTTCCACAGGAACTGAACCCAAGACCTCCTGAATACCAGATCAGTGTTCTGACCACTAAGCTTAAAGTTCCTATGAATGATGGTGGTACTTCCACAAAATCCTTTTCCATGCTCATGCTAGTCAGAAGCATTGATTTTAATACATGTATACCAAACTTCTCTTTTTCTTTCAATAAGAATCATAGCACAGCTTAAAATAGAAAACTCTTTTCAGAAGGACAGAAACATTCATACAGCTTCTTGTCATCACAATTTAATAGTACTTCACGAGGACTAAATAATTACATTTATCCATGAGCACAAAGGATGGTATCCTTCTTTACAATTATTGCTCAATGATGATTTGATGACTAAAACATTTGTATTGTATTGATGCCCGAATGCATTTGAAATAATTTTCTACTCGACTTGAGTCGGGTCTTATCCGTCTGGAAACGTAATTATAAAAGGGCATTTCGATTATGACAGTCTATTTGACTTTCTGATTACCTGTTATTATCACAAATTGCATTGTACATACAATGTGCATGAACAGAAAGGCTGGATTATTACTCCTAATAATGGGGTAAATGACCAGAAAAACTGGATTATAGTACCTAATAATGGGGTCAATCGCTCTATTCTCAATGACAGAATTTTCTCTGAATCCCATGTAAGCACAATTTGTATATTCATGTAAATTTTACCACACCGTAAATATCACTCAGAATAAACATATAAAATTATGATTTCCAGATGCTTATCTAATCTTCAAGCACTGTCCGTATGAACATTGTATTGTTTATATAACATAACAAACTAGCAAACAAATAAACCTTGAACTTAACCATGTGTATGTACTATTGTTGTACTTTTTTTCATCCATTTTTATTCATTATTATTATTATTTGGGGGCAGGGGCTCTTGAATACATTCAAAGTGCTATATAATGGGACCAAATACAATTGTTGTTGTTGTTGTCTTGCCATTGTCATTGTTTTTGTCACTGTTGTTGTTGTTGTTGTTTCCTGTTCCCATTAAAACGTACAGGAATAACTGGATAATGTACAAAGTCGACCAAGCCTGTCCACGTGTGTCCCTAAAACATGTAGGCTTTAGCCCCTCTAATATTTCTAGGTGCATCAAGCCATCACTCCAGGCCTGACTCCCACAAACAATGACCTTGCGTTGACCCCTTTACCAGCAGTGGGCACTGCCAAGTTTGCATCACGATAGTCTAATTCCCAGACTATTGTCAATAAAATAATAAAAGACAATACATCTAGACCTTTCTTTGTTGTTTTTATTAGAAAAAAAAGAGCATTTAAAATTTAATAACACAGGAAAAACTTACCAAAAATATATTTTTCAAATTTAAATGAGAAAAGAAAATTGGTTTACTGACTACTGTATCTAACTCTTGCTTTTTGGATAATCTTAGTTCTGCATTAGAAATGAAACACTGATAGACCATATAAATAGGGCCTAACCGATGCGGGATTTCATTGCCGATCCGATGTCCGATGTTTTTTCCCCCGTATCGGCCGATCCGATCCGATGCACCGATGTTTTTCCCAAAAATGTTGCCTTATATTTCCTATTGTTTTTTTTACTACGCGGCCGCGATCTGCCAAGGCCTCTTCTGCATGCGAGGCTCCGGGCTGGCCCGGGCGAGGGCAGAGGGAATATGTGCATAACGATCATGACCTGCACCTACAAAAATGCAATGTTTTACGCTTAAATTCATCTTTTTATATGGCAATAAAATAACAAACGTTGATGCTTTGGTTGATTTATGAAACAATATTTACGGAAATATGATTAC
Organism: Echinarachnius parma; assembly: GCA_037951105.1. Classification (NCBI taxonomy): domain Eukaryota; kingdom Metazoa; phylum Echinodermata; class Echinoidea; order Clypeasteroida; family Echinarachniidae; genus Echinarachnius; species Echinarachnius parma. The sequence goes on along the minus strand of JBAMJV010003969.1, from coordinate 8,338 downwards.
AAAATATACAGAATTACCTCTGTTACGAGCAGAACATTACTTTTCCCCGAGGTAGATGAACGAAAACTTGATTCGATTGCGTAGTATTGACAAGCGGATGAATAACTAGCAACTGGCGCAAGTAAAAAAAGTCCGCATTTTCAACGTTGCCAATATGTGAAATACGTGTTTACGTGTATGCATTTAATACATGTGGTACATGCGGTCTGCAAATTGGCAATGAACAGAGTTCGCCTAATAATTTATGTTCCAAGTTCAAGCGAGTTTATCGGTAGAATCTATGAGATAGTCAGCGAATTCGTTTGCAGTTTTTTGGTGGCTATTTTTGTTGCCATATATTCTTGGATATGTTTCAAAAACCATGTGAACATGTAAGTAAATTAACAGATCGTCTGGCGTAGGTTCGATGAATCTTTCATTTTTATTCTTTTTTGGTTTGTGCAAGGCCGCAGCGGAGCTAGCATTTTCTAGTGCAATGCATAACCCAGCTCTGCGTGGCACCCAAAGCTCTGGGGGGCCGATCTGTGCGTGTTCCGTATACCGGTTACGTTCCACGGACGGGCAAATTGTTGAATTCTGTTCAATTTTCGTCCGTAAATTTGTCAAACAAATCAATGATTTTGTGGAAATAACCACTCGTACGGTAAAATACATACATGGACAATTTTCTAAATTCTGTTTTTTCATTTCCGATTTTGCAAATTTCACTTCTTTTAGTGAATCGGTAGCGCATCGGCCGATTTATCAAAATATTGCCGATCCGATGTTTTGCCGATGTGGACAAATATCGGCCCGATCCGATGTCCGATCCGATTATCGGTTAGGCCCTACATATAAAGCAAATTAGCATAAAGATTATTTGTTTAGCCTTCAAATCAGCTCTATCAAATCAGTTCCTTCTAAAACCAAACATTCAAAAGGCAAACTCGAAACTCATCCCACTGACCATGGTAGATGGAAAATATGATAACAAAAGTGCCTGAAATAATAATAGCCTAAAACTTGGAAAGCTCTTAGATGGACAGCTTGGCAGCAGGAGGGATGGAGTGCTATCAGCCTAGCATGCTCCCCATGGAGTTGATAATGTGCAGATTTATATAGAATTGTATCCAACGTTCAGGGATAATTAAAGAATAGCCCATTGACAATGGTAGAAGACAAAATTAATAACAAAATAGCCTGAAATACGAAAAACATAAAACTTGGAAAGTTTTCAGACAAGCTGTGAGTGGGAGAGATAGTTAGGGCTAGCATGCTCCCAAGGAAGTTGATCAATACTGTGCACAAGGTACTTGTGCACATTTGTATTTAATTATATTCAATGTTCAGAAATATTATAGCGGCCCATTGGCCATGTGGTAGTTTTGTTTTCCAGGGCTATCATAAAGCAAGTGCCTGAGATAAGACTAACCCAAGATTTTGAAAGCTGTCAGACAAGACAGCCTGTCAGCGGGGGAGATGGAGAGGCAATTTTCAAGATAAATAAATGACCATGAAATTGATGACACTATTTTCCTCCTTTTCCCTAAGCTAAAGGAGTCCAGTTGTTTATATGTGGAAATGGCATAGACATCAATACACTTTTGCCTATTGCATTAGGAGGGAAGTATCATTTCATTTTTTCTGTATGAATGGTATGTGCATTAAGACAATATCGTCGGTTGAGTAAGAGAAGGGCGCTAAGTCACTTTTCGTACTCCAGAGATAATCATGTTGAAAGTTTGAAAGCCATGTAGAAACTAATGTAGTTCTTGTTTTTGTTTTTTTGTGGAATATTCCTAAAATTATTTTCTGAAAATTGTGCATCATAGAAAAGAGAGTCTGACCTTCAAGGTCGTATGCGTAACTCAATTTAGCAAAAATTCGACTAAACGCCCTTCTTGCTCTCACTGGACAATATGATGATTTTAGAAGATGATGTGACTGTTTGTTTATTTCCCTATCAGCAAAAAATAAACAAATAAGGAAATTGCTGATTTTCTTTGGTTGAGTAAGCAACATTTGCATCAAGTTTTTTTCCACATGTTTGTATATCACCAAATCATGTGATTATTAATTTTAATGGATGAATCTTCAGTCACTAAATGGATGTAAAAATTATGGATGGTGCACTGCAAAATCAATTTCACGCTAATATCCTTGAATTACAACCAGCCATATCTACCCACAATAACTGCTTAAAGGGATCTAGTAACTTTGTTGACATGTGCAAAAAGTGATGAAGAGTTGATGCAATGTATAGTGTTGTTATCTCATATGTCAACAGGGTATTGTGTGAAAATTTCAAGTCAAATGGACATTGCATGGCCAAGTAATGAGCGAAAATGCAAAGTGATATTGGGTGATATTCACTAACTCACTGCATTCACTTTGTACAGGGATGAAAAACTCGCCCGGAGTTTTTCTTATCTGAATACTTCAATCGTACATATCTTTGTAACGAAAGGGAAATTTGAAAAACCGAAACCTGTCCCATGATTTTATTATTAATACGAATACAACAAGGTATGAGGGAACCGCTAGATCAAAAATTTTATTTTGAGGATTTGGACAATGTTACTAAGTCCCTTTAATATTCCATGACAAAGACAAATAAAACAAAACAACTAAAATGATATGCCCAGATCTACAATGAACTCACTTGACCCATGGGTTAGGGACAATAAGATTCTGCTAAATTTTAAGACACATTCTATATATACATGATTTAACCCAACCAGATCATATCTCATTTCATTATCTTATTAAGTTAAATCAGAACTTAATCTTTATTTTATGACTTTTAGCACAATATTATCCAGAAATGCCAGAAATCACATAATCAGTCCTTGATGGGTTAACCCATTCCCTTCAAGAGTCTGAAATCAGAAGGTAGACTTTGTACACAGCCCACCAGGTTCTTATATATGCAAGGGGTTAACAATGCCAAATTGCTAAGCTTACAGTTGGTCTTGGGAAGGGTTCATGAATTATCAAGTCAGGGTAATCAATTATTGCAGGTGCGGTATTCCTCTATCTACCTAGGTACATGTAACATACAATCAGGTAAAACCCTGGCAGGTGCTACAGGTGAAACAGGTCCCATAGACTGAGTGAGAGGAAGAGAAGTCAAAGGTGAATCTAGCATGAGTAACCCAGATAAAACCATCAAATATTTTTATTCTTGTGATTGCAGGAAACTCAATATTTTGTATTGATGCATTGTTGGAATTGTTAATAAAGAAGTATACCTGAAGGAATTAACATGATTTGTGAAGTGCATTCTTTGTATTACTACTACATTATGTAGTACAACTTTGGCAAGTGTAATGAATTCATATATTCAGCCAAGCAAGGTACATACAAACAAGAAGCAATATCACGGGTCAAGAAACTTGAGACAAACCAGTTATCAATATTATCTTTAAGGCTTTATACTCAAGTCTGAGACTCAAGTTTGAACTGAACAATTCTCGTACCCATTAGCCGCCCAACTCTAAACAAAAAGACTCTATCAATGCCTACCATAAGCTGATTAACATCAATAATCAATTCCAAATTGTTTGAGGTAAGTGAACAAGAAAAAAGAGGGAATTAAACACTCTAATTTGTCTATTTGTTGCACATCTTCCAGCATGTATTCTCTCTTTTTAGCCTTGTTTTGTTTTGTTGGTGTAAATGCATCGAGTGCTTACGTGGGATTATAATAGCCCCAGTAAAAATTGATTTATTGAATGTTGTTCAGCGCAAATGACAAGCCATGCCAAGGGGGAAACGTTATAATAGGTGGTGTGCATTTTATATGAACGCCATGAACATGCACCCATCCATAATTTAAGTTTGTGATGCCAGCACGAACAAAAGCGGTTGTTGATTACTTTTTCTAGGATAGGGAGAGGGGTAACTAAAGACTGCAGACATTGATGTGTTAAATCGATATATCATTGCTACAGTATGTGCGACTCCCCAGTGTTAATGGCCCGGTCAGTATCAACGGATATCGAAAACGTATGCCCAACGAATAGACAATTTGCGAAATTAAATTATCCGGTGATGAAAGTCGTCTCCATTGCTTCATGTACAAAACATAGAACAACGTACATCACCGGACAAGGAACGGACAAGAAACGTATAGAACGGATGGAAAATTTAGCTCTCCGTTTGACATCCGTTTGCGCAATCCGTTGATATGTGACCGGGCTATAAGTGACAGAATAATCAGCAAGTTGTTTGTGGTCCCTACCTAGGAAGGAGATGAAGAATGAAAACAATGCACAGCGAACAAGAATAATTTCAACAAGACTGCATATGTGCTTTTTCAAGATTCCCCCACTTCTTTTTCTAGTTGTACATCACTAATTATACATTTTTTGTTCATGAATGCATTTCATTAATTGTAAGTTTGTTTTTAAAAGAAGCATAATAAAGTATCCTAACATTTCACAAGTCGGTAACACACATAAAGGTGAGCCTCTTTTGCAACAAGATGCATATTCCTTAAGGAAACAACAAAGTGAGAAAGGAAATAATATCCTTAAAAAAATAAAATGGTAAAAATGTGATAAGAACGTAATCTATTATATTAATACGGTAAGCTTCAACCCCCCAAATGTGTCCCACTCGAGATATCCTCACCCCGAGAATTCGGCGACTCCCCGACCGTCGGGATCGAAGGATATACGTTTTGCGGAGGACAATAAGGTATTCCCGAGTCGCTCCCGCCCCGTGGTCGTCCTCCAGATCGAAGAAAAGGGAAAGTCAGCAATGCCGGTTGCTAAAGTTAAGGCGCCGAGCACTGACTAACGATTTACCGCCGCAACTTTGTTTGACGAATATAAAACGGAGTTTAAAAAGCAAGATATATATTACGAAACAATTCAAAGTTTACGAGTTGCAAAACTGTACAGTTTTGGATAAATATAAATTATTATTATCACGCAAATGGTCCATATGATCCGTAAGTTTGAAATTGACAACGCACTGTAACGACAACGAGTGTAATAGTAGCTTAGTTCAATAGTTTCGTCATCGTTGTTTTGCGTGTGTTATTCGCGAGCCCACATGCTTTGTACACAGCTGAGCGAGCGAGCTAATCCTTTTGTACACGGTGCAATTGTGCATTGAAGTGAATATAGAACGGGGGGAACAATGGTTGAGGGGAGTTTCTTTCGTATTTATACATTGACCAGGGCATCAGCTAATCTTGCTAAAATCGCTCCATGGTATAATGTGCAATATCGCCACCCTGTGGCAAGATGTGTTACAACACGCACAAGGAAAGAAGGATACCATCTCGCAATCCGCTCAGGATTGATAATACAAAATGATTATAAAGAGTGTCATTTTATTAAATGCATGAAGAGACAGCTGTAAGCGTTCCCTCCATCGCAATATATCCCCGGGTTTCACATTAGGATAAACGTATAACAAGGGATGATACTGAAATTGGAAATCAAACTTTAGTACAAAATCCTGCAGATTTGGAAAAGGAGAAAAGGCGATCACCCCCCCCCCCCCCCCTACCTGCCTACTAACTTCGCAACAAAAAATAAAACAACGAAAACGCATCAAGCGCATGTGTTTGTATTTGATAAGTTTGTCATGCATACAATTTCATCGTATTTTCATTATTATAATTATTTGTAACATTTAAACAGAGTGTACCGGGGATATCCGAGTCGGGTTTATCATGTTCACTGAAAGGATGTATCGCAATGACATGTGCAAAAGAGTGGGGTGGGCGGGGAGGGGTAGCACGCCTGTGTCTCTTTCGTTCAACATGTGGATAGGGACGTTTTAAATTAGTTTCAGAGGTCATTGTGTTCTTAAAATCGTGATGGCTTTTCACTGAAAAAAAAACCCCGCGGATTAGAAGACACGAGGTTATATGCCATGCAGGCAATTGGAGTCGCGGAGAGAGGGGGGGGCGGGGGGAGGGGGGGGGGGGGGGGCAGCGGCGAAGCTACTATATTATCAAGAACACGAATGTAGTGGACCATAATTATGAAATCTGGGGGATAACTTTGCATGGGTACTGAAACCATCATGATTTTGTTATACATTGGCCGGATGTATATTGTTGACCAGGGCCCCGACGGGTTGTGGGGCGGGATTTAGTTGCCCGTGTCTATTTTGTCTCACTATTTAAAATGATGGCTATGGGAATAGTATGTCGTTATCGCCTTTCTCTCACACAAACCCGCGGATTTCCGCGGGTACAGCTAGTTCAATAATAATTGCTTAATTTCTTTCAATTGTATCTTTGTTAACCTGTGTTGATGATCATAAGAAAGGAACAATATGTTTACCTAAACCATCATTATATTACACACATACCAGGACAACAGTGAAATTTGAGCACATATTGTTTTAAGAATGTTATGGAAAAATGTACAACACAATGCTATCATTTGTCATAATGGATCAAATTTAATGACTAGAGAAATAAGATGCCTGTGAAAACCCATAAATATATTCAAATATAATGCCCTAGCACCAACATTTCAATAAAATACAATCTGATAAAAGGTGTCACCTCTACTTTATAAAAAATAAAAACAAATTTAAAGGGACTTAGTAACATTGTCCAAATCCTCAAAATAAAATTTTAATTCTAGCGGTTCCATCATACCTTGTTGTATTCGTATTAACAATAAAATCACGGGACAGGTTTCGGTTTTCCAAATTTCCATTTTGTTACAAAGATATGTACGATTGAAGTATTCAGATAAGAAAAACCGGAGTTTTTCTTACCGTGTACAAAGTGAGTCAGTGAATATCACTTTGCATTTTTGCTCATTACTTGGCCATGCAATGTCCATTTGACTTGAAATTTTCACACAATACCTGTGGACATATGAGATAACAACAATATACATTGCATCAACCCAGTCTCACCAGTCATTTGTAATTCAGCACTTAACCAGGGCTCAACACTCGCACTGGCCTGCTGGCCCGGGGCCAGTGAAATAGCACTTCGGGCCAGCAAAAATGTATAAAAGTCATATTTTGGTTGCCCAATCGGGCAAGCAAACATCTAAGGAATGATTGAGAAAATAGTGAAACATTTCAAAATTAACTATTACAATAGTAGTTATTGTATTACTCATAGTATGCATATTCTCTTCACAATGATCACAAGAGCCAGCATAATGTACAGTGTTGCACAATCATGAGGAACAATTATAGCTCTCTAAATTGTCCTAGATAAATATCACCTCTAGCTCTCCCCTGTTACCAAATGAATGCAGAACCCTTGAAGTAAACAAGAACTGCACATGTAATTAGTAATAGATGCAGGCATGGATATTAATATCCTTCAGTTTGTACTTACAGGTACATAACAGTTCTTTTGTTTAGTAAAAAATCCTGTGCTGAATATAAATGCCGGCTGTAGACAACTCTACGTAAACTCTCAACTCTAAGTAAATGTACCATAACGTTTCTGATTATAATTGTGTGGGTCAAGCTATCATTCATGGGTGGCCTTTACATAGCCATGTATCAAGAGAGAGTTAATTCGTTTTTTTTAAATAGGTGTTCATTGCTTAACAGGCAACCTTCATAATGTTGATGAGCCACAACCCAGACTTACCATAATGAATTATTCAATGTTGATTATCCACTTTCCAAGAAATCGCTTTAATTTTAAATGTACATGTATTGTACCAAACTCACACCTCCTTGATTGTACTATGGGGGGGCGGGGGGGGGGGGGGGGCGGAGGGGACCAGTGGAAGCTACTACATTTGTACTAGACGCCTGGGGGCGGGGGTAGAATGGATGTGGGAGGTATCTGCTCATTTATTATGCAATACATGTATCTAGACGGCTAATATTCCCTTCAAAGAAAATTCATTATCGGGTTGGACAAGAATATGACAGTATATATAGGCCGAAGAACTTAGTTTGTATATGAAACGCTTTAGTTAGGCTGCTAAGGGCCTGGAATCATAACAATTGTGCACAAAATGAAAAAAGTGTGAATTTTTCACAGATAGATCATATTATCATAACGTTTAATTTCCCCCGTGGAAGTTTGCTAATTATGACCATAAGGGGCGTGACAGGGTCTTGAAAGAAAGGGGGTGCAAAGTGCATTATTACACCATTGTATGGGTATCTAACATGACTTTATTTTGTCCTTAATATGTTTATGGGTTAAAAGTGACCTCAAAATCATATTGTCCATTATTATATGATTATTTTATGGGGTAATTGTATGGGGTAAATGAAAAGGAGTGGGACCCCCCTCCCCCCTCACTTTTCAAATGTGTCTAAAGTTTACTTATCGTTCTTAAGTCCAACATTTTGTTATTGATTCATATTCTAGAAGGGTTAAGAATATATTTTAGCTTTG
>JBAMJV010003968.1:0-10999 GCA_037951105.1 Echinarachnius parma | reverse complement strand
GTTTCAATAGCTCATTTGCATATTATGCAAAGCACTTTAATTACAGGCCTACTGTTTTGGTAGGATGTCTAACAAAAATACTTGGTACTACTGACCTGAAAATATAGGTTTTATCGTTTGTTTATCACTCAACAAGTCCGTTTTTTGATAAAAATGTGCAATATTTTACTATTTTTGTGGACATTAATTTACATATTATGCAAATTATATGCAAATTATGTTGAACTGATATACGTGTCACCGTGTGTTATGGTATATTGGCTTTTGATACTAGATGTGCACACTCTTCTGGCTATGATAGTGCATCTAGATTTTAAGCAATACATAACTTCATATTGATCCAATCAAACTATATCTCATTTGCATATTATGCAAAGTACTTTCATGCTAACGTTTCGATCGAGTGCCACCCTAACCTGCTTCATATCTGACCTTAAAAATATAAAGGCTTTATCATTTGCATCCACTCGATGAAGTCTATTTGTTCAACAATATGGGATATTTGATTTTGGGCGAAAACCTAATTTGCATATTATGCAAATTATGTAGTAATTACTATTACGGGTATGCGTTCATCGTGTACTTTATGATCCTAATATTGGGTTGCCAGACTTTTCTGGCGTCAATATTGGTTATAAATATTTTAAAACAATTAATTTAATATTTTTACATTCAAACAATACCTAATTTGCATATTATGCAAATTATGTAGTAATTACTAGTACGGGTATGCGTTCATCGTGTACTTTATGATCCTAATATTGGGTTGCCATACTTTTCTGGCGTCAATATAGTACATAAATATTTTTAAACAATTAATTTAATATTTTTACATTCAAACAATACCTAATTTGCATATTATGCAAATTAAACCACTTTCCGCAACTTCGATTTCTTGGGACTTTTTTTTGGTTGTTAAGGGGAGTTTCCTGAACAGAATTCCGAAAAAAAATCCCGTGTTGCAATTTTGCCGAGGTCAAGACCATATATTGACTGGACTATTAGCGTAGAACGTCATTTGAACTAGACTCTGTCGATTAAGCACATTAATGTGCTTCATTTAAAACAAATTTGCGACTTCCTCTTGCCCATTGTACACGGTTCCATAGTGACCGGCAAGTGACTGCGCGGTGTCTGCATGAGAGTGAGCTACGCCAGTCGGGTCGGCGGCAGGCGAGGCTAGGAATCCCCCGTTCATTCACGGCTTCTAGCTGCTCCGGCTCGACGCTAGCTCATCTTCATGCAGTCAGTCTCGGTCCAGTCTCGGTCTTGAAACAAAAGCGGTGGTTTTATTTCTACCTTATAATTGTATGGCCTACTTTGTATCATTATTGAAGGGGATCCAGTTTGGAAATTTCAACCCAAATCATGTCACTTGGTCTTGTTCTTGGAGATTTCACCTCAATCCTTGAGTCTTTTAAAGTTGTATTGGACCTTTTTACTCGCTTGAATTTAATACCTGTTTTTGTTGGTCAAGTAAAAAAAAAAAATAGCATAGACATAACCTAGGCAGGCTAGGATAGGCCCTTTTGGCTTTAGATAGGTCTTAGCCTTATTTTGGGTAGTAAGTTTGACCAGGGTTAAAAACATTTAAATTAGATCTGGTTTGCCAAAAAAACACAAGTCAATTCAAATCATGTGCAAATTGCTTGTTTTCTTTTAGGTGGGGGGGGGGGGGGGGGGGGTATAATAGACTACCAAATCCCAAAGGCATGTATGGTTATACAGCTATAGCGATTCATGCCTGCATCAACCAAAACAAGTATAATCATGAGTGGGGAGAAATTAGCCAAAATAAACATGGTGTCCATTCTGTAGACTTACTTATTTGAACCCCTTTATTATCTTCATTGAATATGTGGTCATGATCGCATTGTAGATGTAAGGGGGTTTGATGCCTATACTAATTATTTTGTAAATCTTTACTCCAGGAACTCAACAACAAAAAAGGAAGGCATCGTAAAAGGAAACTGACATAATACTTCCATTTTGTTTCTAATCATTTGGGGAAAGGATGGGGGTGGTCCAGAATCAAGCCTTTATATTCCAATGATGTATGTACATTTCGTATTCCTCTTCCAATAAAGTGCAGCTTCAGGCTTGAAGATTATGCACCATATTTATAAAAACAAAATAGTTTACAACAATTTCTTCAATCACCATCAATCATAGCCACCTTTCAACTAATCATTTAACAAATCATTTAAAGGGAGGTAAAACAGACATGTTTTTTAATGATTTTACAAAAATATCCTGACCTAAAGGGGAAAATATAAGACTATCATGCCACACTTCATACACCCTGTTAGTTAAGAAGAGCTCTCCAATCAGGAATTCCACCATGGCAATCAATATCATCCACTAACCATTAACACCACAATCAGTGTGCCAACAAAAATATATAACAAATATCTCTCAATTTATTAGCTTCATTCTAAAAATAAGAAATAAACATGAGATACCAAAGTAATAAGAATTTTTCTTGAATTATAATATTTCATAGATTATTTTGTTTGCAATATTGAAAGTTGTAGATGGATGCAAGTACACAAATGCAAGTAAACAGTTCATTGAGAAACATGTGGCTTTTATATATGAATCTATTTATCTACACACCCAGACCAAGTTCGTAATATACATTATAATTTGACTGTAAATTAAATGAATGAGTGAGAGTTGAATAGATTTAAAGATACTGTCCTCTTTTTGAAAGACAAAGCAAATGGTTGAGAGATAATATGAAGAGCTTTCAACCAAAAGGCGCTAAATCCACTTGTTTATCTTCCGAGGAAAACAGGTTTTGTTTTTTAAAGCTAGCCTGAGATGGTTAGGGCTTGAAAATGTAATGTTTGCATGTTGAGGTATAAATTGAAGGCTGGTTGTCTAAACCACCAATAATTACACATCGCACCATTAGTTTCAGTTAAGGAGGCATTCTTTCATGCATCGTTTATTGAGCTCATTGGGAGAGTATATAAATGTTAACTCAGCAGCTCACAGTACATCATGGAATGAAAATCAGCTTGTTATGTAAACACTGGTTACACACTCTGGTTGTATACAGAAAGTGCATGCCTGTAGCTATGCATGCACCCCATGCACATCACATGTACAATGCATAATTTATGTTGTTTACAAACTGTACAACAGCAGGTCATTGTTTGACCTATATTAGGCAAATCTAGAATTGTCTAGACTGCAACTAGTATATGGGTTGCAGACCCTAATAATACTACAGAAAATGCCTGTTTGGGGAACATTTTTAAAATTCAGATCTTGAAATAACAAAAGGTTGTAACAGACATTTCATTAGTCTAAGTAAGATCTTTTACCATTCTGTAAAGTGAAACCTTGTTATAACGAGCATGATGGGTCCATTGAATTTAGCTCTTTATATCAGATAACCTTGGGCTTTAATAAAGCAATTACCTCACTATATCAGGTAACTTATGTGATAACAGGTCTCGTTATGAAGAGGTTCCACTGTAGTAATGATCAATGTTCATTGATCATGTCTATAGTGACGTCAATTTTTGCGAGGTCACGGTCTAAGTCTCTAACCCCTGAGCTACATCACTCCTTCAAAGATTCCTCCTCAATGCATATGCTAGAAGAATTGAGGAAAGTACCACTATGAAATGCATTCTAGCTCAGTGCTGGTTAGAACACAGTAAAGCAATTGAGAGGTCTCAGGTAGAATCATAAGCCTATTTTCTTTGCTGACTATCATTAAATTAATGTATTTGTGATCAGTTCCTGGTGTTTGGATTTAAAAGAATTAGGAAAGCCTAATTTTGTTACAGTGGAACCTTTTTATACCAAACTCCATTATAACGAGGTATACACCTGATATAGCGTGGTTATTTTACAGGTCCAGGTGGGGTTTTTATTTATTTTTTTAAGCCCTGATACAATGAGATATCTAAAATAACACAGTAAATTCAGTGGGTCTGAGGTGCTCGTTATGAAGCGATTTCACTGTATTACCAAGTTCCAGAAGCTGGCAGTATTAAACACATCATTCATGGATCATCCCCTCCTCTTGATGAAATATGAACAGCTCTAACAGCAAAGCATGATTATGTATTTTTAAACTAACATAACTGTGATTATGTTATTTACTTCATTGAATGAATGAATCTGTTTTGCTCCAGGCAATATACGTATATTGCATGCTCCTTTACAAAAGTATTACTTTCATCATATTCAAATCTTCAAAATGTTAAGGTAGTCTTTAAAGTCTATGGCTTGTCCATTGCTTGTGAACACTACCAAGTTACATCCATGGTGATCTGTCATGCTCCTATAGTCCGAAGATCTGTAATTAAAGAATGCAAACACAAACAGAGAAAGAATGTTAGACTATAGCTATTGCACTTTCAGCCCATTTAAAGACGGTTGATTTTGGTATGATTATTCTCCCTGGACAACAGCTGGAGTATTTTCGGGAACAGTCCTGAATGAGTTAATAGCCTACTACTTTATAAACTTTTAAATAAATTGTCTTGTCCTCAAAAAGCATGTAGAGTATTAAAAGTTATCAACAGAAATTACCAAAACATGCAAATAAATTGAATAGAAAGGTGACGAATGATATTGAACACAATGAAGAAATTTGCTTGAATTATTTAGATAACTTTAATCATTCATTGCCACAAACCAATAAAGAAATTCACTGAGAAGTTGATCTCTGAGATATTTAGGTTGTATAATACCTATAATAAATTCATCAAATATAAAAAGAAAAACTTGAATGGCCTTTTGATTATTCCTCTTGTCCAAATTAATACTTAATTATAAATAACGAGAAAAAAGCTAACCTCTGAAGAAAAAAAGAATCCTGCACAAAAATGAGTGGGATGATTAAATTTAATACAGTAGAAAGAATACCTGTGGATAGCTGACTAGCAGTGCATAGCGAGTAGAGAACCGGCAGATAAGTAATCCTGAAGTACCACCTGGTAACACCAGCCTATCATCAATCGCCAGTCCTTGTTGAACCACATCCTCAAGATATTGCTATGAGATGAAAGAAAAATATAACATTCATAAGAAAAAATATTCACTTAATTTCACTAACATGTTCAAATATATTGTTGAGAACACCTTGATGTGTAGTGAAAATACTGGACCAAAATAGTAAAACAAAATACATCTGTTCAGAGAGTGCAAATTAGTAATTAGCCCCTGAAAACAGTGAAATGACAAACGAGCTCCTGTAAAGTCTCAGTTACAAAATGCAAAATTCATTTATTGACTGTTAGGGTTTAAACTGATGATTAGGTACTACATTTACTTTTCAGACAAGAGCCAGTTATTGAGTAAACGTAAACAAAATCCTTAAAAAGCAGTTTATTATAAGACATTTCTTGGTCCATCATTTTGTATTGTCATCAATGATTTAGAATAAGCTACAAACATCCTAAACGTGCAAACAGGGTCAAGGGTTGAAAAAAAAGCACCATATACAAATGTGAATTAATGCTTTCTAGTCTGGGGCAGACATGTGTTTCGCAGGGCGCTTGTCGTCCCTGGTCCTGGTTTGGTGACTCAAGTCAAGACACATCAGATGATCAGAGTTAAGACTCAAAGTTAAGTAAACTAAGCAAGTAAGTAAGGCAGTAATAAGGGCTGGCATAGGTTGTTAACTAGTTAGTACTGTAGCACAATTTGAATGTCAGTGCCGCAGTGGCTGGTCTTGGAAGAAAAAAATTGGCCAGGCCTAGGCTCAGTCTCTATTAAAGTCTAAGTCTCGGAATCTTTTTTTATTTTTATTTAAATTAAATGTAATTAAATTAACCAGGCAGGAGTCAGGTCTCAGGACCACGATACAAATCAATGATTAATGAATCATTGAAAGATTCTAGACAACTGATCTCTCTAATGTGATTAAACATAATACCGGTTCTTGGCTTATCTAAGGTAGATAGCAAACCATCGTTTTAACGCCGAGTCTATACTAGTCCAGATCGTCGAGCCGGCCAGAGAAGCCGAGGATGAGAGAGGGACGCCTAACCCTAGCTTCGCCTGCCGACATGACCGGCGTGGCTCAGTTCTAGCCCACCGGCAAAGGCAAAGCCGGTGAAGTTACCGACTTTTACTTTTAGTTTTAGAATAGAACTGAAAAGTTCAGTACCTACTTCAAGTTGCCATCCATTATTCATGTCCAGTCTTAGATCAACAAAACGGATCGTTTTCATTGCCTATTTTACTGGTTATTTCAGTTAGAATGACCGACAGTATAAAGAGACTGAAATAAAATGTTAAAAGATGCCACAAAAACAAGATTTGTCGATCTATTTCAGCCGCGCCCCGCCCCCAGTTCCACTTCCAAATATTTCTTTCAAATAAAATGAATAATGAAAATGAACTCACAAACTTACTTAGATCGACAAATCTATCGCTTTCATGGCCTTTTTGACATTATTATTGTTATTTTCACTGTCGGCATTCTAGCTAGAATGCCGACAGTGAAAATAACAATAATAATGTCAAAAAGGCCATGAAATTGAAAGCGATAAATTTGAAATCATTTGTCGATCTAAAACTTACTATGAAGTATGATATTATTTCAATCAAACGGTCGACATGATGACAAGATACAAATTACACTAACGGCAGTAACGTTAATTACTTTTTAGACACAATCTATACAATATGGTATTTACAGCATTTTAAAATAAAAATGACTTACTATAACTTTGTGACAATTGGATTCCGCCGTTCTGTAATGTTGTCGTCTGCTATAACACAAGGCTCAGTGAGTACACACAGTTGGAATGCCAAATATGTGTAATAACTTTGAAATGCCGGTGTAACTTATTTTATTAAAGGGATCTAGTAACTTTGTTGACATGTGCAAAAAGTGATGAATGGTTGATGCAATGTATATTATTGTTATCTCAGAGGAGAATCGCCATGATTGCGCACGAGTAAACACACGCTTCACCGAGTGCTCCGAATTTGTATGCACATAGGTACGCACGTTTTGAGTAACATGCCATACGGTTTGCGAAATAAAGCCATGTCGGGCAAGCCAGATACGACTCCCCCGGAGCTTTCCGCGACCGAGACACAGACAGATATAGTCAACTCAGCGGGCTCAGATTTTGAAAGCTTTGTACGAAAAGGAATAGCAGATATTCGCGGTTTGCTCACGAACTTTGAGGAGGCATTGGAGTTCCAAAGCCAGCGCACTACCACACTAGAAAAGAAAGTAGAACCCCTCCAGAAAAAAGTGAATATCTTGGAAGAAAAAATGGTGTTATTTGAGCAACGCCTTGATCAAGCAGAATTGGCTTAAAATAAACTTGAAAGATTTTCTCGCCGCAACAACTTTAGAATTATTGGAGTACCCCAACAAGCTAATGAGAACCCCATCCAATTAGCTCAAAACATTCTGAAAGATCATTTCGGCTTCGAAAATGCTAGAATCGAAAGAGCACATCGTGATGGACCGAAAATTCAAACTTTGCCACGTCACCTACTTGTGAAAATGTTGTCAAATCAGGACAAGAGGTACGTGGTGTCACAGCAGAGGAGAAAGCTAGAAAAGGAAAAATGTACATTGTCGATGACCTCACTAAGAAAGATAGAGAAGAGAAAAAAACATGGCAGAGAGAGGTGCAACAGGCCTTCCACTCAGGTACCATTTTTCCGCGGGAAAATGGCGCGATGGGCGTGGTAACCTAGCAGCCTTCTACACGACCCGAGTAGCTACTCCAGCAGGCCCGGCAAGACCAACGACCCCTACAGTACCCAATAGCAGCGGCAACAACGGCCTTATCAGCGAAGATTCCCTGCCAAGCCCCGTTCACACCAGGAACGACTCTACAAGCCACGTCCACACCAGTAGCGTCTCGCCGCGCCCCGTTCACACCATGAGCGACTATTCTAGCCCCGTCCTCAACAGGAGCGTCTCGCCGCGCCCCATTCACACCATGAGCGACTCTCAGAGCCCACAGCGTGATGGTGACAAGTCGCGATACGTTCACTTCGTCACAGCCACGGTACACGCACAAGACGACGCCTAATTATCTGCAAAACCCCGGTAACTATTCATTAATATTTACTTTCGAGTCGAAATTATGCGAAATTGCAGCAGCGTCAATATACTTCTTTTTTTGTGTGTGTATAACTGCTTTCCGATGCAGTGAAATTCTTTATGTAGACTATACAGATAACAAAATAATACAAGAATCTATAGCGAATTCGGTGAATGAGTTATATTCGTTTGTTCGATGTCACTGCATGCCTGCTTATTGTGGCACCAGCAACTGAAATAGCCAAGACAACAAGAGGATCCACAGCGGACTCGCGTTCACACCGTGGGGCATATCACAGATAGCTCGAATCGCGATCCTATCGCGCTCTATGTGATTTATTGAGTTATGAGCATAGTTATGAGTTTGAATTGCTCATAAATGTTTATCTTGTAATTAATTAGTACTTTATTATTATGTTTATTATGTATGAATTATTGACGTGTTTTTGTATTTCATGTGAACTCTACAGGGAAAAAAGGGATACCATTGAAAATTCTCAAAATGAATATGTTCGCATAGAGAGACTGATTTGTACTTGTTGGAAATACTTCCCGTTTAATTCCTGTGGCGGTTTAGTAGCTTTTCTCTATGGCACGAGGCATTTGTCCGGAAGCAGTAACGCGTAGAGGCCACGTAGCGGTCAACGAGAACCCACAGCGGAGATACGTGCAAACCAGCATGGCGACTCGCACAACCTAGCTCGCGTACGTGGTGATTTTCCCGCGGAATCCCGCACAGTTACCGCCAAGAGCGACTCGCATTTTCTATCCATCGCATACGGTCAATACGCATGGTCACAACACGTTACAATATTTCGGAGATAGTTAGTGCAGTGAACTGTAACATCGAGACTCTGATCTTTGAGCAAACATAAGAATTGTCTTTGTTTGTTTGCCAAACAACTTGTATTAAATCGTATGACATTATTTAGGTGCTACATGCAACGCATCTTCCACTCTCTCGGAGAAAGACGTTTTTAAGTCGCAATCATGTTTTTGAGACTGTTTATGTTTTTCTCAAAGCTGAATTGTTTTATTTTTTAATGATGGATGGAAAAGACTCCACTGTTATGTATATAAGTACACTTACTATACAAATGCTTTGTTGCAATGTGATGTATCATAATTTCTGTACATTTAATTTGATACTTTCAAAATGGTATCTGAACGTTTTATAACGTGTGTGTTGTGTTTAAGGTCTAACATGGGTGAAATGACAAACTCAAATGAATTCATTTGACATTTATTCTATGAATGTTCGAGGCCTGTGCGATCGAACTAAACGTATGCATGTTTTTGCTTGGCTGCGCGACAAAAATGCTAGTATTTCTGGTTTACAAGAAACTCATTCATGTCCACAAGATGAAGCAAAATAGAAGGAAGACTGGGGAGGTGGCGCGCTCTATTTTTCACACGGAGCTTCGAATAGTAGGGGAGTTGCTATACTATTTAAAGATGTGCCACATATTACTATTAATAAATGTTATCACGATGACGATGGGAGATTGCTTATTTTAGATGTGGTTCTTGGAAATCAAAAATTTACTCTTACAAATGTGTATGGGCCAAATGTTGATGATCCGGTTCATTTCATTAATATTTTTCAGTAATTTGCAAATTTTGATTGTGAATCTATAATTTGGTGTGGAGATTTTAACTGCGTGATAGATATTAAATTAGACAAAAAGGGTGGTCGCCCCACAACCCATGGCCATTGTGTTAATTGTATTAAAGAAATAATAGATGAATATAACTTGATTGATATATGGAGATTTAAAAATGCGAATGTGTCTATGTTTACTTGGCATACAAAAGACATATTTTGTCGTTTAGATTTTTTTCTTATTTCAAGTAATTTGATTGCACAAGTTGATAAATGCGTTATATCGTGTGGGTTTAAAACGGACCATTCCGCTATAATACTATCTTTAACTACAGTGAATGAAGCTAGAGGAAGGGGTTTTTGGAAATTCAATACTTCGCTCTTGCAAGATGGAAAATATGTTGAATTGATACGGAGTTGTATACAAGAAAATTTACTTTATTATTCTCAAATATTGGATCCTAACACCTTTTGGGATTTTTTAAAATGTCAAATGAGATCAATATCAATACGATATTCTATTGATCTTTCAAAGACCAAGAAAATATTAGAAACAAATTTAGTTGAAAAATTAAATAAACTTGAATTGGATTACGTTGGAAATCCAACTGAATTTTTATTAGACCAAATAAAATTATGTAGAGAAGATTTAGATATTTTGTATAAAAAGAAAGTTGACGGCGCCTTTATAAGATCGAGATCAAATTGGATTGAACATGGTGACAAAAATACACGTTATTTTTTTAATTTAGAAAAAAAAAATCAAAGATTGAAATTAATTACAAAAATATATGATGAAAAGGGACAAATTCAAAAGTCAAATAAAGATATTTTAAAAACAGCTAAAGAGTATTATGAAAAATTGTATACTTCCAAAAACCCTTCACTAGCTAACTTTGTACAAATTTTACCTCAAGACTGTCAGAATGTTGAATTGTCATTAAACTCCAAAGAAAGGTCTGTTGACATTGAACGAATGTTTAAATACGCTTAAAACTATGAAAAATAATAAAACACCTGGTACTGATGGGTTTCCTTGTGAATTTTATAAATTCTTTTTTAAAGATGTGGGCGTTTTATTATTAAAAACTTACTTCAAGACATTGTGGTAAAATGTCCCTTGATCAAAGAAGAGCCATAATAAATTTAATTCCAAAGAAAAATCAAGACCCCTTATTTTTGAAAAATTGGAGACCCATTTCTGTCTTAAACACTGATTATAAATTATTAGCTAAATGCTTAGCACACAGGCTAAGAAATGTATTATCTGAAATTATAAGTTGTGACCAGACTGGGTTTATGAAAGGACGTTTTATTGGAGAAAATATTCGTTTGGCTTTAGATATGATTGA
>JBAMJV010003967.1:0-162471 GCA_037951105.1 Echinarachnius parma | reverse complement strand
CATGCACACACATACACAAACACACGCACACGCATGCTCACGCACACGCACACACACACACACACACACACACACACACACACACACACACAGAGCAACATACTCGCACAAGCACTCGCACACACACACACGGAAAATATTCCTGGTCCACAGAAACAGTAAGTATGAACAATTTTACACTAATTTTTTCTTCTTCATAGTATCTTCAACTATATGTTTTGTATGATTTGTTATCACATAGTTGGGGGGCACATACCCCTCACCCCCCCCCCCCCCCCCCCCCCCCCCCGCCCCCCCACCGGCTACGTCACTGCATGTTAGATATCGGGTATTCAGTACAGTTCTATGCACGGAAATCAGTACACAAAAATCAGTATACATGCACTTAAAGGACCTAAAGAATCCAACGTACTTTGACACTTATTCCATAGTTGATGACTTGAAACATAGGTCTGCCGAAAAAAAATCCATGAAATTAAACACAGTCGTGATTTAAGACTAGTTTTCTGATGCCAAATCTCACTTAGCAGCCAGTTTACGCCCCACCCACATTTCGGGTCCGGAATCGGCAGCGTGATCGACATGTGATTGACAATTCATTGGCTTACGTCATGATGCGTCATCTACAGAATTTAGTTCATTAGTCCATTCTTTAGATGATGTCACATTTTGGCGATTTAAAAGGGGCGTTCCCAGGACAAGTAGATAATTACTAATTACCCCAAAATTGATTGATTTCATTAGAAATGACTGCCAAATTCCTTTTCTTCGGGAAAAATTACATAGAGAGCCGAATTGTGAAAATTAGGTCATCTAGACGCTGTAGTTCCTTTAAGAGCATTGATGCTACACACATAATCAAGCGATAATCGAAAGACAGGATGCAATACAGAGCTAAAATATCAAAAAGTTGAAAGTTGTACTTCAAACCATTTATTGTATATGTATCAAATAAAAATAAATAAGTTATGAAATAACTCATAATCTGAATGTACATTCATCGACCAATCACATCATTCTATGATAAATCACCAAAGATTTGTTTTTGTTGAAGTTGAAAAGTTTTGCAGCACGTTAAGTATGATTTGCAGATATAACAATCATGATGTGAATAACATTGCCACATTCATTTATACATGCGTATAGGATGAAAATGGAAATGTTGGTTATTTGCATTATTGCACCAATCACCATAATTACTTGGATATACTATTAATATAATGTGTTACAACTCATTAGTTAAAATGAAGGGAACATTCCACTGGTCAAAAGTATGTCGGTATATTCCATATAAATAATATCATAATGATGATAAAAGGAACATAAGGAATTTCCCAGATACCTAAGTAGATATACACACAGAATGGAATGTTAAATAAGCACGTAAATAACATTTTAGTACAATAAATTCAAAACACACATAAATATACTTTAGGTAATGCACTAAGTATCTTTGGAAGTAGAAAAGGAGGATATAATTTGAAACATTCTTTAAAGGTAGTGTTGAGTATTGGTATTTCCCGAAGTGCCCCCCGATATTTTTTTGTGAGATAATGAAAAACTGACTGTCAAATTCGAAAGAACATACAATTTTAATGACAGAATAACTTTATTTGATCAAAATCGGATCAGAAACGGCTGAAATATCCATAAATATATTTTTATTCAAAATCTTCTTCACCGGCAATCACCGGGCGATATTTAGACTTTTTAGAAAAATTTCAAAAAATGCTCGAAGACTACTTTGAAAAAAAAATCAGAATAGGTTTTTAAAAAGTCGTTGATGATATCTCTATTGAATCATTATTTTAACAAACATTAAATGCACAATTTTGTATGAAAAAAGGCTAAAACCAATGATTTTTTTGTTAAAGCGCCCTCTTGAGTTGTAACGGCTCTTTTTGAATGATAACAGAGGGGTTTTACTTAGTCGTTTGTAATTGTGTGTACTTTTCGAGCATGGTGAAGTTATAACTATTACTTTGTACCGTAATGGTGCAGGTTTTTGTTACTAAAGTTAAGTTTGACCAATACTCAACTATCCCTTTAATTATACAGTATCATTATATATTCACACCAATTTCATACATATTATTTCACACTAAAAATATAAGATGCTTTTAAATAGGATTGGTATATTGCATTAGGTAAGTAATTTGGTAAAGAATGTGGTGAAAGCACAAGAAAGAATTGAATTATTCTACATAAATTTGACTGATATTTATTAGAGACCTAGGTATATGTTTCACAAAGATTTTAAGCTGGACTTACAATAATGGTCGGCCATTTTAAAGAAGCCTGGGAATGAAAACATATTCAAAGGCAAAAATGCAAATATTTGAGACTTTCAATTGCATTTCTATTACATTTTTTTTTTATAGAACATTAAATCTCTTTGAGAATAGAAAATTTGTCTGATTTTTAAACCAAATGTTATGTTGTATTTAATAGTTAGTGTATAAATTGTACATAGCAACGCTTGGCTTTCCATAATAAAAAGTCTAACTTGGCCGGAATTTTAGTTCAACTTAAAATCTTTGTGAAACACACACCTGGTATATCTCCTAAATGCTATGGTCCCATACGTGCCACCAAATCACTGACATTTTCTGCCTAAAGTATATTAGTTATACAAGTATGCATAAGGAAACCTCACATTGAAATTATACTCGGCAATATAACATACAAGCATATTAAGTATAAAATCTAACATACATTTCCTATGTTATATGTAAATGTCAGTTTATAATAAGGTCACTTCAACACAAGCAATATATGTATACCTTAACAATTAAAATGTCAATTGCAGATCAATAAATGTGTGAACATCAAGAGTTGCACATTAAACAAATTCTGAATACAATTCCTACAGTGCACCTTTAAGACTCTTCTCCATAACTCCAAGTAAAATATTAAACAGTACTGTACATACATAATTACATATTAACACCAAACAAACATAGTGTGTATCATCATCATGCGTCCCTTCGCATCATATTGAGTGCATGTAGACACCTAACTAGTATAATAACACTAGCGTAGGTATCACAGTTTTTTATTTTCTCTTTATGTCAAATCGAGGAGAGAAGATAAAGAAACAAGAGAGAAATAGACTAAGACGAATGGAATAAAATTATAGAGAAAAAATATCAAATACTGAATTGTTGATAATATATAGAGTGCTATTCTTAAGTACACCCTTGAGGTTATTCATCAACATCCTCAAATAAAATATTAACAAGTCCTGTAAAATAAGTGATGTATGAATTATGAAATATTAACCACAAACATTTGCAGAAGCTGCCAGGTGATGCATAAAATGTCAAATCAATGGTCTCACTGGATTTATGATTCATAATTGCTATATTGATAATTTCATGGTAATTTTTTATTGAACAATATTATATATTTTTTCTTAACCCATCAAGGACGAGAGCTATTTCAAGGCAAAATTTATCAATATTTTCTTCAACAAATTGGCAACTCCTATTTTTTAAAAACCTTTTGATGACGTAAAAAAGGTGGAAAATATTCAGTTATTAACACAAATATGAAGTAACTTTGCCGCAAAGTTGCTGATTTGAACACAAAAATTTGTTTTGAAAACATGACAATGTGTTGCCAATTGAAGGATTTTCCCGTAAATCTCTGTGTATAGGATGCACCTGTGTACAAGACGCATCCCCCTTTTTGGCAAAAAAAAAAGAAAAAAAGAAGAAAAAAAAGTGATTAAAAAAAAAAGAGCTTAGGCCTACTGTCAGAAGTAGCATTCATTAACATATAATTATATCAATTTTCTCACATTAAAAAGAAGTGGTTAGTAAACAAAAATTGCATTACTGAGCAGTAATATACTGCTGCTCATGAATATTCATGAGCCACTGCTCATTAAATATGCAATTTTGTTTTACTAACCACTATTTTTATTATGAGAAAATGTAATATGTTGATGAATGCTACTGTCGCTGTAAGCTTTAACAGGAGCCTAGACACATGTCGTATGTGTTTCAACAGCACTACAGGGTGACACACACACACACACAAAAATTATTGATTGATTGATTGATTGATTTATTTTTTCCTGTTCCTGTATCCCCCACTTTTGCATTTTTCCGTTGGAAAAAAAGGTGCGTCTTATACACTGAGATTTACGGTAAATTATAGCGATCTATGTAATAATACAAATCATTTCAAAATAATGAAAGCAGATAGAGTAACACAAACTAGGGCTAAAAAATCGAGAAGTTTATGCTCTTTCTCCTTGTACACTTCATACTGTATTTAGTTGTCTTCTTGCTTTAGTGTAGGACAACCGAACCACTAATATGTGGGCCATCGTCCTTGATGGGAACATGTTGCATGGGATCACTTATGGAACTCGCTGTCTTCTGGAATTTGTGAAATAAATGGATTTAAATACTTAACCTATTGCCTACGGGAACAAGGTGCGCCCCGTATCAACTCTATGGGGAATACAAAATCTAGTAGGGAACAGGTTAAAAGCAAGCCTAACTAGATGGATCTTCGACTGCGCG
This sequence comes from Echinarachnius parma, assembly GCA_037951105.1. Lineage (NCBI taxonomy): Eukaryota > Metazoa > Echinodermata > Echinoidea > Clypeasteroida > Echinarachniidae > Echinarachnius > Echinarachnius parma. The sequence goes on along the minus strand of JBAMJV010003967.1, from coordinate 157,936 downwards.
CAGTCGAAAATGATGCCTCCGCCTTTACGCAATTTTGCATATATAATGAGCTCTGTGACCTTTGACCTCATGACCCCAAAATCTAATCAGATCATTGGCCCCCCAAGATACATACATGTACCAAGTTTGGTCAGAATCCTTCAATCTGTTCTTGAGATAACGCGATCACGAGCTATTTTTGCATATACAATGAGCTCTGTGACCTTTGACCTTTGACCCCAAAATCTAATCAGATCATCGGCCCCCCAAGATACATACATGTACCAAGTTTGATCAGAATCTGTCAATCCCTTCTTGAGATAACGCGATCACAAGCTATTTTTGCATATATAATGAGCTCTGTGACCTTTGACCTTTCACCTCATGACCCCAAAATCTAATCTGATCATTGGCCCCCCAAGATACATACATGTACCAAGTTTGGTCAGAATCTGTCAATCCCTTCTTGAGATAACGCGATCACGAGCTATTTTTGCATATATAATGACCTCTGTGACCTTTGACCTTTGACCTCATGACCCCAAAATCTAATCAGATCATCGGCCCCCTAAGATACATACATGTACCAAGTTTGATCAGAATCTGTCAATCCCTTCTTGAGATAACGCGATCACGAGCTATTTTTGCATATATAATGAGCTCTGTGACCTTTGACCTTTGACCTCATGACCCCAAAATCTAATCAGATCATTAGCCCCCCAAGATACACATATGACCCAAGTTTGGTGAAAATCCGTCAATCGGTTCTTGAGATAACGCGATCACGAGAACGGGACGTACGGACGTACGTACGGACGGACGGACAACCCGAAAACATAATGCCTCCGGCTACTTCGTTGCGGAGGCATAAAAAACTTGTACGGTACATCATTTCAATTATTGTGTAGATCTACTAATTTCTGGTGAGCCAATGTGACTGTATTCGTTAAAAGAACATCGTGCAACATCATCATCACTATGATAATGAAAAACAACTGAAAATCTCCTAATCAAATGATCCTGGAACTGTTTTATTCCATATTAAAATTCTCAGCCGCGACTGATTATTTTGCAAATATATTGAAATTCAAACGATAGTCATAATCCAATAGTACAACCACATACACACACAAATAAACATTTAACAACACATTTGGAAAGATGTGTTTTGTGAAATTGGCACTTTTTACAAGAGGAATGTTTTTTTCTGTTCAATATAACACTGGAATGTTATAATACAATTCAAACACAACTATATATTATTGCATATTGCTGATTAAACATAATTATAAAACACACTTCATACAAAATGTACAGAATGCTATAAAAAGTTAACTTATTGCTGACACTATTAGATTAAAGATGATAAATAAAGATCAATTAAATATAGATGATAAATTGTACATAAATATATGTGCATTTTCCATAGAATAAACCCAAATATTTGGGGACCAGTCCTGAATTGGTACAAGCTATTACAAAAGTTTGAAAAGTATAAGATATTTTAAAGGGATCTAGTAACTTTGTTGACATACATTGCAAAATGTGATGAATGGTTGATACAATGTATATAATTGTTATCTGATATATATGTCCACTGGGTATTGTGTGAACATTTCAAGTGAAATGGACGCTATGTGGCCCAGTAATGAGCAAAAATGCAAAGCGATATTCACTAAACTAACTCATTGCACTGACTTTGTACGCGGTTATAACTATCCAGTGGATAATTAAACATCTGAACACTTCAATCATAAGTATCTTTTTAGCGAAAGGGACATTAGAAAAACGGAAACCTAACCCATGCTTCTATTGTTAATACGAATATATGAGGTATGAGGGAACCGCTAGAATTCCAACTGGATTTTGAGGATTTGGACAATGTTACTAGATCCCTTTAAATTGCTGGAGAGTAGAAAATATGCAGTTGATTACCATCATTATTCCCTCACTCACTTAAAAAAACAAAACACAAAAAACATCCCAAATGTGAATCTATTTCTCTATTTCCTGTGCAGTGCATCACTCAACTAGAAATTGCGCGCTCGGCGGGTCGCGCAGCCGAGCACATGTATCCCCCGAACCAATTGCATTGCACTTTTGTGGGTTGTAATATTGTGAACTGAACAAGTTTGGTGGTGTACGTTGTTCTACTAGGCTGGCAGTAGCCTTTGGGCAAGGCCTCGCGCGCTGTTTGTCCTCCGAGCAGGGTCTGATTAATAGACAAGGCGATGTGCGCTTACAGCAGTGATCGCTGGACTGAGCCGCGTCAGCGGCGAGGCCTTTGCTAACTTGCGGAGCTCATTAATATTGGCATATGTAACAGGCTCTTACATTATGCAGCAGTTAAAAACAATTGCAGCCAATCGTCATTGTTTAGGGTTTTGAACAAGGTGTTATACTTGGATTTGTTTATCAATTATAGGGGGATCAGTATTCAAGTGTACTAGAGTCTCTAGAGAATCATATATCTCATTCAGTTTAAAAAACATTATTTTAATGTCAAGTAAGTTTTCAAATGACTCAAGTATTAATTAATTTGTGATTGTATGAGTTATGTGTACATGTACGCTATACGATCTCAGAACCGATTCTTCTCGGAACCGAGACATGGGTATGGAATCAGAATCGACTCCAAGCTGGGGCAGAACCGCCCAAGCCTACTTCATACCAAATAAGAAAATAATCGGACAAGAACTCGGACCTGTAGAGCGGTCACAAGGTAATCTTAACTATTTCTTTATATCATGGTTACCATGGCAACCATGAATCCGCCCCACACCAAAATCAATAGGCTTCATCCTCTTTCCTTAATACACCTTCATACCAAATAAGAAAATGATCGGACAAGAACTCGGACCTGTAGAGCGTTCACATGGTAATCTTAACTATTTCTTTATATCATGGTTATCATGGTTACCATGGCAACCAGGACTCCGCCCCACACCAAAATCAATAGGCTTCATCCTCTTTCCTTAATACACCTTCATACCAAATTAGAAAATGATCAGACAAGAACTCGGATCTATAGAGCGTTCACAAGGTAATCTTAACTATTTCTTTATATCATGGTTACCATGGCAACCAGGACTCCGCCCCACACCAAAATCAAAAGGCTTCATCCTCTTTCCTTAATACACCTTCATACCAAATTAGAAAATGATCGGACAAGAACTCGGACCTGTAGAGCGTTCACAAGGTAATCTTAACTATTTCTTTATATCATGGTTACCATGGCAACCAGGACTCCGCCCCACACCAAAATCAATAGGCTTCATCCTCTTTCCTTAAGACACCTTCATACCAAATTAGAAAATGATCGGACAAGAACTCGGACCTGTAGAGCGTTCACAAGGTAATCTTAACTATTTCTTTATATCATGGTTACCATGGCAACCAGGACTCCGCCCCACACCAAAATCTAAAGGCTTCATCCTCTTTCCTTAAGACACCTTCATACCAAATTAGAAAATGATCAGACAAGAACTCGGACCTGTAGAGCGTTCACAAGGTAATATTAACTATTTCTTTATATCATGGTTACCATGGCAACCAGGACCGCGCCCCACACCAAAATCAATAGGCTTCATCCTCTTTCCTTAATACACCTTCATACCAAATTAGAAAATGATCGGACAAGAACTCGGACCTGTAGAGCGTTCACAAGGTAATCTTAACTATTTCTTTATATCATGGTTACCATGGCAACCAGGGCTCCGCCCCACACCAAAATCAATAGGCTTCATCCTCTTTCCTTAATACACCTTCATACCAAATTAGAAAATGATCGGACAAGAACTCGGACCTGTAGAGCGTTCACAAGGTAATCTTAACTATTTCTTTATATCATGGTTACCATGGCAACCAGGACTCCGCCCCACACCAAAATCAATAGGCTTCATCCTCTTTCCTTAAGACACCTTCATACCAAATTAGAAAATGATCGGACAAGAACTCGGACCTGTAGAGCGTTCACAAGGTAATCTTAACTATTTCTTTATATCATGGTTACCATGGCAACCAGGACTCCGCCCCACACCAAAATCAATAGGCTTCATCCTCTTTCCTTAATACACCTTCATACCAAATTAGAAAATGATCGGACAAGAACTCGGACCTGTAGAGCGTTCACAAGAAAATCTCTGCGGCGGACGCGGCGGACGCGGCGGCGGCGGCGGCGGCGCGACGAGGCCAAATCCATAGTATCCCCCGAAGTGGTTCGGGGGATACAATAACTCATATCCCCTGCAGCTATATTGCCGTAATCTGACAAAAGGAAGCAACTGACAATTTTATGGAAATTGAGTTTTTACTTGTTTTGGGGTAATATGCTCTATACAATGGTGAACGAATTAAAGTCACCTGACAATCCATATAAAAACATTTATACAAGCGAAGTGAGAAATTACATCACAGAGAGCTGAAAGAAAAACACGTTTTCCTCATTTACAAGAAAACTACCAATTGTCTGTTGCTTCCTTTTGTCAGATTACGGCAGTAGATGATATCAGGTACTCTAAGGATTAACAATGGCACTTGTTTCTCGAAGTTAAGTTTAGAACTTTTAAAATGAGAATCACTACATCAATATTTCAACATCTCCTTGAACACATGAATTCAGATTTTCCAAGGATTTAAACAACACGTTCTGCGTTGCACTCTCTTTCTTTTCTTTGCCTTGAATCATTCAATCAATATTTCAACATCCCCTAAAGCTAAAAGACGATTCCAGGTACTCCAAGTACACTCGTTTACCTACTTGTGTCTCACTGGCATCCTCCCTTTCATTTCCAACAAAATTCATCATGTCTTTAATAACGAGACCACATAAATCATTTCTCTTTTATATTTGACAACATAGAAGTCACATCTCATCCTTGTTTTCACTTGCACTTTAAGAATGTTGAAATGCTGATTGGTTTTCTCTTTCTTTAGGTCTGATTAGCATCACCCTTAACATGAATACCGCTACTGCTGATGACTTGATGTTGCTTGAGAAATCAAGATTGGAGCAACGTATCCCTCTTTGCTCCACTCACATCATTAGTAGAGGATTTACCAATGCAGATTTGGATGGTTGGATAACCAATCTAAGAACAAACAAATATACAATTATCATCACATTAAAAGTGAATTCCAACTGCTAAGTACTGCTGATAATATAACCAGGGCGCACCACAAGTTATACATCTTTCCTCGTTTCACTCGCTTCCTTATCCCCATGTTTTTCTGCTCCCGCATTGGGTGACTTGAGGTACCCCAGGGAGCATATCGCCTGGTACTGGTCCGGGATCTCCATTAGAGCATGGAGAGCGAAGGCCGCCTCGGCGTACTTTGCCTTGCTGCACACCTGATGGAAGTTCACAAACTGGAAGTTGTCAAACTTCCTCCTTGGGAGGTTGTCATCATAGTTGTCCATCTCGTCCCACGGCCCGTCTCCGACGCCGATGACAACGATGCTGATGGGATAGTTCGAAGCCTCCACAATGGCTTCCCCCGTTCTGTGAGGGTCTTTAATCTGTCCATCAGTTACTATCATGAGTAAATGATACGCTTGCTTGTCCTTGACGATTTCAACCGCTTTGCGTATAAGCGGTTCAAAGCTTGTGGGTCCTCCAAGCTGCACTGTTCTTGCCACACGATGGTACTTCTCCAGGACATCAATGAACCCAGAGCAGGGAACTCCAGAATCCTTGAACGGGAAGACAGCTTCATCCCTTGTCCCCTTGTCCCCGAAGCCATACACTGGGATCAAGTGATCTGAGTCAAACTGCTCCAGGGTGGATCCTATGATGGACAGCACACGCTGGTATGGGTTGAACGTCTTCCCGTTGGAGACGTCATGCAGGTTGTGGCAGCCATACGACTTGCGCCCTTGCCACTCGTTGCTGGCGCTGAAGTCAATGCCAATGATCATTTCGCTCCGTGTGATCCCCGCAAGCTTGATGGCCCGTGCCACATCCTCATACGATGAGAAGCGGTCGAGGAAGGCACGGAACGTGCTGCACTGGTCAAGCGTAAGCCCAAGCACATCAAATATCCGCGTCTTCTTGTATCTGGAGTCCTGTCTCCTGATGACTCCATTGGTCCTTGCGGACTCTTTCTTCTCCTGGTCCTTCTTGGGCTGGTACACCACATAAAGCACCATGTAGGCAAAGAAGGCTACCATGAAAAGGATGACCTCCATGTTCGAGTGCTGGACAAGGAAAGACGAGGGATCCGGCAGCAAGACGCTCTGCAGCTCAGTGTCCATCGTTGTCTCTTGACCACTCGCTGGAGGCAACATCTCCATCCAGGATCACTGACTGCTGCTGTAGGCAGGAGCCTTCTTGGTTACTCGTCCTGTACAGAATGAGAGTAACGTATATAAACAACGATAGTTATCAAAACATAACAAATATTAGATCCTTACAGATGAAATATGACTGTTTAGAAGCCTTTCCATCTAGGCAGATCCGCAAATTGAATGAAACACATTGCTGATCAAAATATTTTGATGTCCATCCTTCATGACAAATGGAATGAGATAAGGTCAGTACCTAGTCAGATGCAACAGATATTACATAAATAAACGTGATAAGTTAAAATGAATGTTGTTACCATTTCCACTAGAGAAAAGCTGTAGACGTCTGTGAAAACAACCAACCATGAATACAGCATTGATAAATAAACTTGTCTACAAGCTATTAGTAGCAAACCAAATCTAAACAATGTTGAGCTGTTTCAAAACAAACAAATTGTATTTCTCTACTGAAGATTAAAAATTAATTGTAAATAGACACGGGGATGTAATTATGTAAAATTAATTACTCTACCATAGATCATTGCTTGCTATCAATATCGGATGTATATATATACACACAAAACAAGCACACATATTCTTTAATTCTTCTTTTCCTTTCACTCTGCCACACTTTCAATATCAAGTCCAATCGATGCACAAGCCTTAAACTACTAGTAATGGTACCTTTGTGGTTTTTAAAATAATCTGTTTTTAAAATAATCTGTATTCCAACAGATGATTATAAATCCTCTCGTGGCCAGAATAAAGATCTTTTAGACAATAAAACAGTTTAATCAAAGATTGTTTTCCCATCAAAGACTTCTTGATGAAATTGATGAACCTCCAAGTCAAAGAGCTAAATCCTTATCATGGGGCATCAGACCTGACGATACAGGTCTGTTTGCCTAAATACAAGGTAAATCCTGAATATTTAAACATCATTTATATTGTGATCATGCCATTTATTTGAAAGCACATTTGATAATTCCCAAATAAGTATGTATTTGCACATCTCCCAAAATAGAGACAAATAGTTTGGGTATATCCACACAAGTATGGATCAAACTCCAAATAAGGGCATTCAAACTCCATAAAAGGGCATAGACTAACAAGATCCGCAGGAATCATGTCATTTCCTCAACACTGAATAAAGTGTGCTTCTCTGGAATACTAGTGATGTCTCTAACTTTTCAACGAGGCTCTACTAAAAAAAAATTGCTATTATTTTGACTCGGCCAGGAAGATAATTTCCTCTCAATTTGTTGGTTTCACAGCGAAACACAAATGTTTGGTGGGCAGAAAACTACACTTCTTTTTTTAGACTGTGACTGAAATTATGTCTCCTACTCTAAAATTGTCCTCACTTTAAAGGGATAGTTGAGTTCTGGTAAGGAGAGTACAGTTTTAGTGAAACTGAATTTTAGTAACCAAAACCTGCATCATTACATTACAAACTAATAGTTATAACTAGAAAGGAACACAAAATTACAAATGACGTAGTAAAGATCATGTTATCATTCAAAAAGAGCCGTTAAAACGTAAGAGGGCGCTCTCTAAACACTCATCGGTTTCAACCATTTTGAATAAAATATTGTGCATGTGATGCTTTGTTGAAATAGTGATTATAGAGAAATAACCAACAACTATTTAAATACCTATTTTGTAACTTTTTTGAAAAGAGGAAGCATTTTTTTGAATTTTTAACGGCTGGTTCAAAATTCTCTAATAAACCCGGGCCCCGGGTTTATTACAAATTGTTATATTTATGGATATTTCAGCCGTTTCTGAACCGATTTTGATCAAACAAAGATGATTTTATTGTTTAAATATTATGCTCTTTCAAATTTTACACTCAGTTTTTCATTACCTCACAAACCAATTAAGTAGTCTAGCGCCCTCTCTACCAAAACTCAACTTTCCCTTTAACAATCAACACTGTGATTCTGGATGAGGCTTGACATGGAAGAATTCAAGATTTTCTTTAAGTTGTGCCATCGACAGTTTGAAATATAATTGCCTGGTTGGACCAAGAAAAAATGACTTTCAGAAATGTCTGCTGGCCTGAAGTAATATTATACTGGCCTAAAGCCAGGTGGTCAGTGACTGCATCAAGCCACATTTTACAGGCTAAGTCAGGATCTTACTCTGTCAAAAAATTGATATAATATAAAAGGACTTCTTTAAAGTATATGGATTCAAATAAGGGCATTTAAATCACTACAAGATCTGATGGAATGTGCTTTTTTCATTAGTCCATGGTGTTGACAATGCTGTGTTTCATGGAATAATTGGTTATTCATTAATTGGAAGGTAGCTCAGATTCCTTTAAAGGGACAGGTCCACTTTTACAAAACGTCTTTCAGTTGACGGATGGGGATCAATGTAACACGCAAAAAAAAAATCAGAGCGAACAGCCCTCTAATTTGGATTCTACGAATGAAAAACGAATGCGTCCCTCCATTTAAACTATATATCGGTCATTAAAGGAGTTCAACTGATTTAGCATAATATTACAACAATATAGTACTAATTCTCGTAAAGGTATTGTGAAGCCGACATTTGTTAACGTATGTCACGGAAAAAGATCTCAAAAAGAAAGAATATATAATTACATGTAGTCAGTTTAAGCGATGTTTGGGTATTTTGCTTGGTAAACGCTCACACATTAGTACTTATGCGCGAGTCACGTAGCTAGCGCGGGTCACGTAGGGGTCATGCATACCGATCTGGCACTCCGTGAAATCTATGTACAAACTTACTCACCGGCCGAAAATACGTATGTACCTAATTAACCGACGTCCCTCAGTTTATTCAGTTTTAGGTCTATAACTCCACGAAAAAGAGATTTCAAGCCCTAATTTTTTCAGGCATGCTATTAAATGACATTTCCTTTCATATAAGACAATAACCTCGCAACTTTTGAATTTTGGCTTGCAAAAGTGGATCTCTCCCTTTAAAGAAGCATGGAGAGTTTAATTCAGTAAAAATGTTAAACTACTTGAAAGCATTAAAATATGGTTAAAAATAAGGACATTGGAATTGCTCCAAGATATACTGGAATTTGCTTGTTTTGCCATCAGTCCAGGATGTTAGCAATATGCTGTGTTTCATGAAATAATATTTTGGTCATATACAGGAAGTATTAAAGGAAGGTATCATTTCCTTTAAAGAGACATGGAGGGTTTTTATTTGTATGAAAATTAAAAGGCCTTGGAACGCACATGTGTACAGTCAAACCTGTCTCAGTAGTAATACCTGTCTATGTGATAAGAGATGCTTAGAGATGATTATCAATCATATTACGCACTATATAAATCAAGTACCGGTATGTTATTATTATTTTTATATATAAGATGATGACGTCTTAATGAAGGGAAATTGAGCATTCCTATTGGTTGATTACCAATGCTTAATCCAGTATAGTGCACGTTACTACCTGGTAATGTGCACTATAACATAAATTCATGCACGGTATGTGTGTACAAACTTCCCATAGAGAGCCAAACAAGGCATGGCCTTGAAGTGCGTAACGTCAAATTCAGTCCGCTGTGAAATCGCCCTAAAATTGTCCGTAAAAGTGAGAATAATCAAAGGGCTGTGTGCATTTCCAGTCCCAAACTTAGCAATACCAAACCACATACCATGCAATTTACGAAAATGCCAACATTTATTTAATACGGAGCAGATAATTTACAAAACGAAGCATTTTCCATCTTTTTCATGATCACTTTCGCGAGTTTTTTCTTTGATATAAAATACATAAACAAGCATTGTGACGTCACAACCGTGAGGTCAACATCGGGTTCATCAATATGATAACAAAACCAGTTCCTCAAAATAATCATCTTATATAACAAATAGTTCATGCTTCTTGTCGTTAAATATTCCACAATACACACCTCTACATTTTGAATTTCACTCGTGCAACACGGCCTGCGGCCTCGATGCAATACTAAATGCACTTGAGATATTCAAAATGTATCGGTGTCTATTCTGGTATATATCCAAACCATGCACTATTTGTATAATAGTGCTCAGGAAACCTGCCTTTAGTGGCCACCAAAAGTGTTACCCTGAAGAGAAAATAGTGTTATGATATCTGTCTTTAGAGTAGGGTAACTTTACCAAACAGTGACCAACAATAGTGGTCACTATAAACATGTTTTACTTAAGATAAGGTCCTTAATAAAGGCATTACCCATTTAAGACTGGTCCTGAAAATATTTGGGCTGTGGTCCACAAAGAATACATACTAAATATTTAATGTGACTTTAAGTTTATTTCCTTTAAAAATGGTTGTATTGCATTATACATTTGGGTATATAACGTGAAGACACTTCTAATTCATAATTTAAACATATTTTCATGAATACATTAATAAACTACATTTGAGAACATGAAGAGATCTAGATTCACAATCATATCAACCCCACCTCTACAAAATTCACACATTGGTCCCTCTGGATTTCACAATGTCATTTTGCCAGGAGTAATTTGCCACCTTATAAAAACCAAGATATATATAAAAAACAAAGAATATCCACATGGCACATGCCATCAATGTTGAACCTAATATGCAACAACACCTCCAGTCCAGCAAACATATTTTGATGTGATATGCCTGAATCTAATGCCAGCTGTGAAAACAAGTCTCTGTGTAATACATCAGACAGCCATATATATACTGGAATTCCATTTCCAGGTTTCATTGTTTTTCCGGGAACAGCAAAGTGAAAATAAGAGAAGAGAAGAGAAGAGAAGAAAAGAGTAAAGGAGGAAAAGAGAAATCCAAAGATGAAGTTTATGGAGTGTGATAGAACACGGTTTATACACTAATTTTCCAGTCGAATCAATGACTCTCCATGACCAATACAGCAAGGATTCCAAGACTTTTCAAAATGATATGTGAACAAGATTCTTTTACTTTTTTCAGTACTTTTCGCACCAAATGAGCTCAAAATTTGCTCAAAATTACATAATTTTCCCCTGACTTTCAAGGCCTGGAAAACACTATAGTCAAATTCCATGACTTGCCAGGTTTTCCAGACCCTGTGTGAACACTGGGGTGGTTTGTAGATGGAGAAGTATGCTCAAGATGGACATATCAGGGAGAAGGAGGTGTTGTGGCACGATCAGATAGGCGCTTGACTGCAAAGCACGGGAGCCGGGTTCGAACCCAGATCGATGCCGCCAATACAGCACTAGTGTCCATCAGCAAATCCACATTGCTGCTCCCATGATAGGAACACATTCACACCTAGCGTAATGACCTTAATCGGTTTGACACCATGATGCAGAACAAAATTGTTCCATTAATTTCAAAGTAGAGATATATGTTGTGTGAATGTGTTTCTATGCAGATGATAATTGAGATCGTTGTAGTTAGCCTTTTAAAAAATACCATGGTATGCCTCTGGTATTTTACCATGGTTTATAGTAAATCTGGACAGTAAACTATGGTAAAAATGATTTTACTATGTTACTGGTATTACTACATGGAATTACTTTTATAGCATCACCATGGTAGAACAATGTGGTACTTAAACAAAAAAATCTCAATTGATATTCAAATATAAAATATATTGTTTCAAAGATAAATATCAAACAGATTGCATCAATACGCTTGTTGAGTGGTTGAGAAAGCAAAAGATGATAAGGCATGCAAAGAAGATGAGAATACACCGTAAAGAACAGGATAAGCTGCACATTCAAAATGGTATCAAGCTATGTTCAGCTTTATTCATCACACTTCAAATGTTAAAGATTCCTGTCTTCTCTTCAAAGATGTTTAACTCATTCAAAACTATTTGATTGTGATATAGCACACAGTATCTGGTGTCACACAGGGCCAATGATCTAGATAATTGGCCCGGCTAATGACAGATCACCATAGACCCCAACCATTTTGGGGGACCGTTCCTGCGTTAGTTTGTTTATAAGATCACAAAATGAGTTCAAAATTTGTGATTTGTAGTTCAGTAATGAGGAAATGTTGATAAAAAATTAAATTCCATGACTTTCCATCACCCATAAGATCATTTTAAAATTTTCCCAGACTTTCAAGGCCTGGAAAACACTTGTCAAATTCCATGACTTTCCAGGTATTCCAGACCCTGTGTGAACACTGGGGTGGTTTGTAGATGGAGAAGTATGCTCAAGATGGACATATCAGGGAGAAGGAGGTGTTGTGGCACGATCAGATCAGGCGCTTGACTGCAAAGCACGGGAGCCGGGTTCGAACCCAGATCGATGCCGCCAATACAGCACTAGAGTCCATCAGCAAATCCACATTGCTGCTCCCATGATAGGAACACATTCACACCTAGCGTAATGACCTTAATCGGTTTGAAACCATGATGCAGAACAAAAGTGTTCCATTAATTTCAAAGTAGAGATGTGCTAATGTGTTTCTATGCAGATGATAATTGAGATCGTTGTAGTTAGCCTTTAAAAAAATACCATGGTATACCTCTGGTATTTTACCATGGTTTATAGTAAATCTGGACAGTAAACTATGGTAAAAATGATTTTACTATGTTACTGGTATTACTACATGGAATTACTTTTATAGCATCACCATGTTAGAACAATGTGGTACTTAAACAAAAAAATCTCAATTGATATTCAAATATAAAATATATGGTTTCAAAGATAAATATCAAAAAGATTGCATCAATACGCTTGTTAAGTTGTTGAGAAAGCAAATTTTCAAGAAAAAGATGATAATGCATGCAAAGAAGATGACAATACACTGTAAAGATCAAGATACAAGCTGAACATTCAAGATGGTATCAAGCTATGTACAGCTTTTTTCATCACACTTCAAATGTTAAAGGTTCCTGTCTCGTCTTCGAAGATGTTTAACTCATTCAAGACTAAAAAGGAAAGGAAAAAAAAAGAGAAAAAAGGTGAGTAGACTGTATGATAACAAGTGAAAGTTTCAAGGGATCTAGTAACTTTGTTGACATGTGCAGAAAGTGCTAAGTGTTTGGAACAATGTGTCATTTAGTGATCTGATATATTATATGTCCACTTATTTATGCATGAACATGTAATTTTAAATTGTAATGAGAGTAATGAGAGATATATTCCCTAACTCATTGCACTGACTTTTAACACAGTAAAAACTTTCTAGTGGATAATTAAAAGTCTGAATACTACAATCATCAATATATTTTTAACGAAATGGAAAGTTGACTAAAAAACTGTTCCATGCTTCTATTATTACAAATACAACAAGGTATGAAGGAACTACAAGAGTTTTATGTGAGTAAGTTATGTGGATTGGGACAATGTTACTAAATCCCTTTAATACTCCACACTCTGAATGTCAAGGGTCGTGATCTTCTGAAGATGTTAACATACTACAATCAGCTACCTAGATATAGTACAGAGTAACTGCGTCGGTTTGTGTTCACTGGGTCTACACCAATTTGGTCTACATCTTGATTGGCCTAGCTATACAAGATGATGCCTGAGGCTAAAAAAACCTTGATTTTCTTAATTCTGAACTTGACTTCTTACCCTAGCTAATCATCAGCCTAAACTAGGATCACTGGGGTAACATTTAAAGGGGTACAGTACACCTCCTAAAGGGGTAGGAATTCACCAAACATTTCTGTTTCTTCATGATATTTCTAACACTTAGGGTTGTGATCTTCTGAAGATGTTAACATACTACAATCAGCTACATTGTACCTATATAGTACAGAGTAACTGCATCGGTTTGTGTTCACTGGGTCTACACCCATTTGGTCTACACAGTGTTGTAGCATGGTCAGACTGATTGGGGGGGGGGGGGGGGGGCACGAAAAAAAAGTAGCCTCCTAAAATAAAAAATTAATTATTTCCTGGGGGGGGGGGGGGGGGGGGGGGGTTAATTCTAAACTTGACTCCCAATCCACACTATTCATCAGCCTAAACTAGGCTCAATGGGGTAACATTTAAAGGGGTACAGTACACCTCTTGAAAGGGGTAGGAATTCACTAAACCTTTCTGTTTCTTCAGGATGTTTTTAACACTAAAGACATAGTGGGTGTGAACCAAGCAGCGACTTGCCACCTACCACTGTATCACATTGGGCAATCTATAGACACGGTACACTGTATATATTCCTAATACTAATCTAATCCCCTTGGTTCACTCTCGGGAAATCAAGCATGGGTAAATGTATGAGGGGAGGGTACATTACGCGTTAACCATTTCAGGACTGGTCCTTGTCTTCATTGGGTTGAAATAACCCCATTACTCCCACTTAGGCACACAAAAAATGGTTCTTTATTCCATGCATAGTACTGCTTATGCATGGCCAAGTTGATGAACCTTATAACTGTATGCATGGGTTAATGTTTGTTAATCGTCCCATTTGTCCATCAAATAATTCTCATACTTTTGATAATTACTGCACTATATTAGTACTGTATTTATGAACAAATGTCCTATTCAGCCACATGCACGATAATTGATGATATTAAATTCCAGTTATATATTTCATCTACATCTAGGCTAATAGACCATATTCTTTAACTGATTTATTTAGTCCCCCAAAACACAAGATGGGTTTAATGGAGAATATATGGTACCATATTCACAAACTAAAAACATCTTCCGTGGGATAAATAGCATTTGAGGGAAAACAAATTACTTTTATTGACCTGGTAATGGAGGCTTAGTTTATTGATTGAAAACGAATCTGCGCTACTACTGGATGTCCGCACAGGGAAAATAAGAAGGACGGACCATGTGCAAGTATTGATTATATGATTGGAGAGTAAATCAATGAAAAACTCAACTCCCAGTCTCCCATGCTCAAACCAATACCAATGGCAATGAAATACCCTGTAGTAATGCTAGTGCTCAATTCATGCTTGGTAGAATATGTTCCCCAAAACCAGTAGCAGAGTGTACATTTGGTGTATTCTGTTTTCCGGTGCAGTAATATGATTGGAATATGACTGAGCTATTCTAGATTTTTAGACTAAATGAATTAGGGTAGTTAAAAAAAAGTCTTTTCGATTTTTTTTTTGAACAGCCGCATACATTCCAAATATCATGTTCTAGAACTGCCTCCTAATAAAACACAAAAAACAAACAAACAAAACAATTCCTCAAATGTATTGTTTTTGGGATGTCAATGGTCAGTTACAAATGGGTGACCTTTTGAATTGTGCCTATATACTAGCTTCAAGAAGCATTTAAAGCTAGACCATGACGGAGGGACTGCCCCATAGAAACCAAGCAAGCTAGTAACCAGACACAAAATCAAATTAATAACAAATATCAATACCACATCAGAAAAGACAATCACTACTTGCAGGTGGTCAGTTAGACAGTTACAAATGGATGACCTTTTGAATATTGCCTTCTGTCTTTGAGAAGCTTCACATTGTAATTTTAAGGCTAGACCATGAGGGATATGGCCCCATGCTCACCAAACAAGCAAGCAGTCAGTCTACAAATTAAGCAATTGAGAAGAAGAAAAAAATATGAATATACCACATCAAAAAATATAACAATCACTACTTGCAGGTGGTCAATCATTCAAATGACCTTTTGAACATTTCCTACTAGCTTCGAGAAGATCCATATAGGCTAGACCATGAGGGATGGCCCTATGCTCACCAAACAAGCAAGCAGTCCCCAAATTAAGCAATGTAAATATTAACAACATTATTGCGTCACAGTGGACAACACTCACCCCAGGCAGGTGGTCACTAACAAATGAGTAAAAAGGTTGCGTTTTGGGTGACCTTTTTTATTTCAGCATGTAGCAGAGTTTGCTTTACACTGCAGGCTACATGTACATACAATTATGGGACACATGGAGCCAGACAAATACATAATGAATGTAATTTTAGATAAGGAATTAAGGACACCACGACGGAGCGGATGATCACCCTCTGTGGAAATATCAACATACTTGCAAGAAGGTATATGCTTGAGTGATCAGGTAAGGTAGGGGTGGGGGTGGGGTAGATGTGGGTGGGGAGGTGGGAGGTTTATACCCTCCGTTTGTAAGTCACTGTCACCATGTTTGTGGGCTGGTATGTGAATCAATACATTCATTAATAAATTAATACATGTTGTAAATGAATACATAAATAAAAATATATACATTTTATACGGTACATAAAGTATGGTACATTAATAATACTAAAAAATATATATTTTTACAAATAATAACATGAATTGCTATTCTCGCCCCCCCCCTTCTATGTTGAAGCGACACATTGTAATAACGATGTGGCACAAGGTGTGTGTGTGTGTGTGTGTGGGGATGTCCTATTTGGCAGGAAAAAAGTTCGCTTATCCCTGTGCATCCCTAGACAACATGAACTTCAATACTAGTAGTACATCTATAATCATCCCGCATTTATGATGTATACACTATAAACCCATCCATGCGTCTCTTGCGAAAGGAGCTGATGAGAAAATCAGACTCAACAGAGCCAAAGATAGACAACGAGAAAGAGATGGAGAAAAAAATGGATCCTTAATCAGCCGACTAGGGACTTGACTGGGCCTTGCTAATTGGGGTTGGCATACAGAGATGCGCAGTGTAAATAAAGTGGTGCATTTGGAGCATTAAAGGGACTAAGTAACATTGTCCAAATCCTCAAAATCCAATTGGAATTCTAGCGGTTCCCTCATACCTTGTTGTATTCGTATTAACAATAAAAGCATGGGACAGTTTTCGGTTTTTCAAAGATATTTACAATTGAAGTGTTCAGATGTTAAATTATCCACTGGACTGCGAAAACCGTGAACAAAGTGAGTGCAATGAGTTAGTGAATATCACTTTGCATTTTTGCTCATTAATGGGCCATATAACGTCTATTTGATTTGAAATTTGCACACAATACCCAGACATATCAGATAACAACATATACATTGTACCAACCATTTATCACTTTTTGCACATGTCAACAAAGTATACTAGATCCCTTTAATTGGAGCATTCACTTCAGGAAATGTATAACTTAGAGGAAGAGCCAACAACACTGTTTTGTGCTTGTAAGGGAATTCCAACACATATAAAGTGAAAATTGGAGTCTTAATTAGTCAACCAGGGACTTGACTGGCGTTTCTTAATTGGGGTTGGCATTCAAATGCGCAGAGAATATACATGTAAGGGGTGCATTTGGATAAATATCAACCTTTTGAAGACATTCATTTTGGAAAGTGTATAACTCATGAGCCATGAGAAATTCCACCACAGATGCAGAGAAATGAAGGCTTAATAAGCAAACTAGGGACTTGATGGGGCCTTCCTAAGTGGGATTGACATACAGAGAGTATACATGTGTACGGGGGCACATTTGGAGCATTATATCAACCTTTTGAAGACATTCACTTCAGAATATGTTTAAGATGTAACTTAGAGGAAGAGCCAAGAACACAGTTCCATTCTCATAAGTCTAAGAAATATGAGCCATGATAAATTCCAACACAGATGAAGAGAAATTGATCTTTAATCAGCCAACTAGGGACTTGACTGGGCCTTCGTAATTGGGGTTGGCAGACAAATGCACAAGGTAGGCCTATACATGTTTAAAGGAGTGCATTTGGAGCATTTATAACAATTTTATGAAGAAAATTACTTCAGAAGTATAACTTAGAGAAAGAGCCAAGAACACCGTTCCATTCTCATAATGAATATGAGCCATAAGTAATTCCAACACAGATGAAGAGAAACGAAGGCTTAATCAGCTGACTAGAGACTTGACTCGCCGTCATAATTAGGCTTGGCAGTCGGATGCACAGAGTATACTGTACATGTACATGTGTGATAAGGGGGTTCATTTGGAGCATTTATATCAAACTTTTGAAGACATTCACTTCAGAATATGTTTAAAGTACCATTCCATTCTCATAAGAAATATCAGTCATGAGTAATTCCAACACAGATAAAGAGGAATGGAGTCGTACTCAGCCGACTAGGGACTTGACGGGGTAAGGGGCTTCCTAATTGGAGTTGGCAAAATGATGCGCAGTGTATAGGAGGTGGATAAATAAAATAATGTACATTTCTATCTTCTTCTCCCTTTTCTTGATTTCCTCCAGTCTGAAGAACTGCACAAAATTTGCTTTCAAACCTCTATTTATTCAGCAAATTGGTATAAAGATGAGCCAAGTACACCCTTGTCTTATTCTCATGAAAATCTGAGCCATGTCAAATTCAAGAGAGCTCTATATTAAAAGAGAAATTTAGTCTTGATCAGCCAGCTAGGGGCTTGACTGGGGCTTCCTAATTAGGGTTGACAAACAGATCTACATGTATGCGCAGCGTCCACCTGTGCATCAATAATAAAGTGTACATTTTGAAGATCTAATTGGTAACAGGATGAACCAAGTACACCCTTTTCTTATCCTCATGAAAATGTGAAACGTGTCATAGTCAAAAGAGATATAAAGAGAAAAGGAACCTTGATCAGTAGACTAGGGGCTTGACTGGAGCTTCATACATGGGGTTGACATACATATATGCACAGTTAACTAAGGGTCGGAAAAAAAAAAAATAATGCACATTTATTTCCAACATTTTGTAGATATTCAGCAAAAATAGATAAGATGATGAGCCAAGTACAAGTTGTTTTATTCTAATCAGAAATATGAACCATGAGAAATTCAAGACAGATTTTGAAAGAGAAGTTACGGAACCTGATGCTTCCTTATTGTGGTTGGAATTCAAATGCGCTAGGTACAATAACAAGGACAGTGGTGGTATAACCGTATTGATGAATCTTTTGGAGGAATGCAGCTTTATAGCAAAGTATATAACACCTAATAAATAAAGATAAAATAGATCAATAAAGAAAATCCAGCAAAGGTTAGTATTGGAGGTGGTCAGAATAATTGGGGCTTACATACAGATGTGCACAGAATATAAGAGGGTAGATAGTGGCATACATATCAACCTTCAAAAGAAATTCAACAAATTAAAACATAACAAGAGCGAAATATCAAATACACTATTGTATGAAATAAAAGAATGTGTACCACAAACATCATATGAGAAAAGTCATGCAGCTAAAAAGAATGTGTACCACAAACATTATATGAGAAATGTCAAGCAGCTACATGTAAGACAGATAGTGAGAACAAATTGAGAAAATGGGGTCTTAATCAGTGGACTGGGTGCTTAGGCAGGAGCTTGAGAGAACTAAATTGGGGTTGACATTCAGCTGTGTGCAGATCAGAGTAAATTTATGTAACAGGGCGCGTGGTGGCATTGTATGCTGACATACCCTATAAGTAAGCCTCCACACTAAGGCCATGACAAATAAATGGTTGGATTGGCGTAACCCGCCCGACCCTAAAAATACCGCTGACCCTAAAGGTTTTTTCTGATTTTTTTTTTTTCTTTTTTTTTTTCCTTTCAAATTGCGATATTATGTGGTATTTGTGTGTTACACATGTGTGTTTTTGTGTATTTGTGCGAATCCTGAAAAAAAACAAAAACAAAAACAAAAAACCCTACCTACCTACCCTAATGTTTGGTTGCCCGTTACTCCAATCCAACAAAAAAAAATGTTTGGCCTAATTTTTTTCCTGAGTGGCCCATTCGGGCAAGTAAATCATAACTTTTCAAATTTTACTCGCCCGCTTACTTCTAGAGGAGATTTAAATTTTAAACCTAAGGAATTACATTATTTTCTCATATTTGACCAATAATTTGGCATTCCCGATCCAAACTAGGGCAAATTTATAATATTTTACTTGCCCAACACCAATTTTTACTTGCCCCGGGCAATAGGGCAAGTGCTAGTGTCGAGCCCTGCTATAAGCATTGTATTGGACTGTATGTTGTTCACACCCAGTATCAACCTGTCTCAGATATCAGCAAGTTAATAACAGGAAGGGCAAAGCTCATTGCATCGCCTGTTTAATATAACATTTCAATGTCATTTTTTTTTAAATAGTAAAATCCCCTGATATCCCTCTAAACGTTTTTTTAGAATATTACTGGTATGCGGATTTGAAAATTATACCTGAAAATGCTGTTTAATAGTTATTCAGTGATGCCAGTGAGCTGTGAACTACAATTTGAGAGCCTGAAATTAATTGAGCCATGATACCTGATTTGTGCAGATGATGGTACAAATGACCCTGAATTCCTTGGTGACTAGAGACTGAATTCAGGCTTTTGCCTGAAGACTGAGTGAATATTCAAAAATCAAAATATATGAAAAAGGCATTATTCAATAGCAATAAATGGAGAACCTTGCATATTCGGAACATAGGATGCCTAGATAGATAATATAGCTTTTGCGACTCACTTTGTAAAATCTGTCTAATCATATATTCATAATATTATCAAAGCATGCCCGCACTGCAAATGCATCGTCTCACACTCCAAGATTACCCTACAGGAATTATGTGTATAAAATGGAATTTACATAATTAGATCGTCAGACCACAAAGATGCCAAATCCTTGGGATGAAATGAAAATACACCGTCTAAAAGGTTACCCCGCTTTTTCAAGGCCCCAAGCATCTTACTCTAATTATAATTGGATGACACTTGTCTACCATTATGCATGCAGCGCACGGCCACAAGATATGATTTACCAATTCAATAAGGGAACTTCCGAATCTGGTGTGACATGTGGCTCTATGGGAAATGCAATATTTCATAGGCAAGGGGTTGAAGTATATCTTGAATTTGGGTAATTCTCAAATGTCATGACTTGTAATTCCACAAAGTGAAACCTCAAGGCAAACCAAGGTAGACGGATAAGTTGGTCTTGATATTTAAGCAGATGGTCTTCATGAAAAGTTTCGCAATTTTGTTTTTCCAATGCAAACTGGTTGCTAGAGTCAAGATAAGTAGTAAATATAAAACAGGTTGGTTTTAACATCTAGGTTTTTTGTCACATACTCTACTTTTGGGGGGTCAAATTATTGGATGGAAATGTTTTTAAAGATAATTTCTCATTTTCCATCACAAAAGGAATGGCAGAAAAATTGCAGAGACCCTACTAATGTAGTAAGTAGACTGTAGCCACAGAAGCTTGAACTTAGGGAAGATGAAATGAAATCTTTGAGAGAAGGAAAGGCAAAAATAGGTCACGAGAATATAGTCAGATTCAAGCCTTGTCTAATTATGAATTTGGGAACATGTAGCCAAAAAAGCTTGAAAGGGAGTGTAAAATGATATCTTTGAGAGTTAGAAAAGGGCAAGAAATAAGGTCACTTAGGCTTGTCAGAAAATGGTCAGAATCTGGCCTTAATTGTTTAATTGTGTATCAACTATGTAGCCACAAAAGATTGAAACGGAGGGTAAAATAAAATCTTTGAGAGTTGGAAAGGCAACAATAGGTCATGATGGGTTTATCAGAAAATAGTCAGATTCAAGCCTTGTCTAATTGTGTATTGGACTAGATGTAGGCACAATTGCTTAAAAGGGAAGAACAAAATGAAATCTTTGAGAGATAGGAAAAAAGCGAGAATTAGAGTCAGGTATGTTTGTCAGAAAATAGTGAGAATTGCACATCTATACTGCCCTGGATGGAGTGGAATGGGAAATTGGTATCACGTTTCACATTCCCTGGGGCGCTTTGATGGATCATGGAGTGACAGGTGGGAATGGGAGGACATGCAAAGAGCAAATTGCCCAACAATTGGCAACGGGAGACCACACCATTTATCTCTGCACATTTAAAGGGAATGCTTTGCGTGTGTAAGAAGAAGAAATAATCAAAGAAAGCCCTGTGGTCAACAGGAAAGTACATAATGTGGCTAGAGTTCAATATTCATTTCTACTAGTGGCCTGTTCAGGCAGGCAAACATTTATTTTTTATTTTGGAGGCCTAGGAAGGAATTTTACTGGCCTGAAAATAATATGTAAAACACTATAACATCACAACAAATGTCAATTTTTAAAACAATTTTATGTTCTAAATAAAAATGGACTGGATGTATGTTTCCAATGAAGAAAATGCACTTACACAAGTTGATCTCAACAAGTAAGACATTGTATTTCAGTGTTTTCATACCACCAAATCATTCACTATTTTAAAAAAAAAGCTTTACCAAATTCAGTCACTTTAAATTTACAGAAGCTCACCTGAATAACATCTCTAGATTTGACATTGCTGCACTATTATTTATAGGCTACAGTACAGAGTAAACCATGAAGACCACTAACATCCATAAATAAACATGTTGGCAGAATCAAATGTTCACATGAAGTAAATTTTCTTCTTCGTATTACTAATTCACTTCCAATGAATGAAAATATGTATCAAATTGTTTCTCACAAACAATGGTCATCTCCGTAGCCGTCCTTACACAGACAGAATCAAACTATCAACATCAGATTATACATGTATTGTATTGTGTAACAAGACTGACCCGATATCCTGACCACATCTACCAACAAAATAATGCTGTACCAGTTGTTAGGTCCTAGTTTGGGATTAATGATTAACAATAAATGTTTGAACAGCAGTCTAGCAGTTGGGTGTCATAACACTACCATTCTCTATAATGTCAATCTTTCATTCCAAACCATCCATTTTAAAAGCAAATACTGTCAATTAACTAAACATATTTACAATGTTGTCATGTACGTATTATAATTCACTAACTATACACTTTGCCAATCTTTAACTCTCATCCCTTCTACTTCTACCATGGCTCCCCCACATCCACATGGCAACGCAAATCAATTATCTTTTAAAAGCTCTAATGGCAGGTGTGCTAACATTAGCTAATTGCCGCTCAGAGCAAATTATGTTCATTAGTATATTTAGTCAAAGTCAGTGGCATATATAGCTACTGGGGGAGAGGGGGGGGGGGGGGGGGAGGCTAAAGCCTAAAACATATCTTGGGGGAAAACGAATTACAATGAGTGTGCCCCCTCCCTTCCCAATCAGTCGGACCACTCTATGTCACTGGTTAATGCATTTAAAAAGGTGGTGTAAGGTTCAATTTGTCAACATCCAGTAAAAAAAATACATGGGGATTCGCCCCCGAAATGCCAAAAAGAGCCCCCGAAAATCATAAAAGAGCCCTGTAAATTTGCACTGAGTTTAATGCAAAACAAATTTTAGAGTGACATTATTTCCATCCAGGCAAGCTTGAAAAGTAGCCTCCGAAAATTTTTTTTACAATTTTTTCCCTGTCAACATCTCAATTCCATTATTTTATGATCCACATGACGACACAAATTACTTTCCTCTATCTTGTTTGTTTATGGTAGTTATACTTAGATTAGCTAATTGGTGCTAAGAATAAACTTGATAAAATGTACGAAGGTGTCATAACACTACTATTCACTTGGTCAATATTTCACTCTCACCCCCACATTACGACATAAATTACATTCAGTTTTATAATTCCCAAAATTATTCTCACAAAAACTTGCACCAATTGTGTTTACAATGAATACAATGCATTATATGCAGTAAAACATACAGAGCATATAATGTATAGAACATACAATTTCAGAACTCGGGTATCAGATTTTCTCTCTGTATAGTAACCGAAAGCAGCTCTGAGACTATGATCATCTAAGGAGAATTTTATTATTTGAAAAGGCATTGTCTCTTTCTTTCTGAAAGTGTTATATTATTGAAAATGGTATTTATAGATTTATGGTGTATATTTTACAATGTGCAATTATATGATACATCAATGCATTGAATATCGTTTTAGGGAATCACCACTAACAATGTTTTATATATTTTTTCTCTCTCTCCCTCTTCCCTATATGCTTCCCTATATTTATAAAATTAGGGTGTATATTTTACAGTGTGCAATTATATGATACAACAATGCATTGGATATCATTTTAGGGAATCACCACTAGGAATGTAATATATGTGTTCTCTCTCCCCCTCTTCCTTATGCTTCTTCCCCTATCCCACAAACCTCCCCCTTTTTTTTCTTCTTGTTTCTCTTTCTCATTCTCTCGCTCCCTCTCCCCCTCACCTCCTCCCCTCTCCCTCTCTCCTTTTTGAGGGTTTATTGTGCGTCTCCCCCCTTCTCTCTCCACCTCCCCCTTCATATCCCTCTCCTATGCCCCCCTCCCATTATCTTCCCTTTTCTCCCTATCTCTCTTGTTCTTTGCACAAAATAAGCGAGGCAAACAAGCTCTATTAAGGGCAAACAAAAGTGGCAATGTGATGGATTTTCACTTCCTAAAAGCTCGCAAGAAATAAGGATACATAATAACTGCATACAAATTTCAAGTACTGGGCAGCAATTGTTCTTCCACTCATAGAAAACTGCTTTGAACACTTATTGTGCAAAGTATATGGACCGTACACATGTACACTTTGATAGGCCCCTATAGTATATTGTATATGACCAGTAACAAATGGCAATTCACCTAAAAGGAATGTGCTAGGTACATATATTATTGGTATATATCTATCACTTTTATTTGATAAGAAAAAACAATACACAACTGGCCATAGACCACATACAGGCTACAGCCAAAGTAGTATAAACAGAACAAGTCTCGAAAGGACCAATCATGATATAAATAAATTGACATTTAAAGGGAAAGTTGAGTTTTGGTAGAGAGGGCGCTAGACTACTTAATTGGTTTGTGAGGTAATGAAAAACTGAGTGTAAAATTTGAAAGAGCATAATATTTAAACAATAAAATCATCTTTGTTTGATCAAAATCGGTTCAGAAACGGCTGAAATATCCATAAATATAACAATTTGTAATAAACCCGGGGCCCCGGGTTTATTAGAGAATTTTGAAACAGCCGTTAAAAATTCAAAAAAATGCTTCCTCTTTTCAAAAAGTTACAAAATAGGTATTTAAATAGTTGTTGGTTATTTCTCTATCTAATCACTATTTCAACAAAGCATCACATGCACAATATTTTATTCAAAATGGTTGAAACCGATGAGTGTTTAGAGAGCGCCCTCTTACGTTTGAACGTCTCTTTTTGAATGATAACAAGATCTTTACTACGTCATTTGTAATTTTGTGTTCCTTTCTAGTTATAACTATTAGTTTGTAATGTAATGATGCAGGTTTTGGTTACTAAAATTCAATTTCACTAAAACTGTACTCTCCTTACCAGAACTCAACTATCCCTTTAAATGTGAGTAATCATATTCAGATAATATGTTAGCTTATAAATGGACAAATAATCATGCGTTTAGAAATAGAAAACGAAACCTCAAACCTGCAATTAAAATTGTCCAATGTATACTTGAAACAAACAAATGTGGCTTGCTCGTGTGTGGTAAGTTGGAAGTATCAACCAATTGATACATTTAGTTTAGAAAACGAAACCTGCAATCAAAATTGTCTAATGTATACAAACAAAAAAATGTGGCTTGCTCGTGTGTGGTAAGTTGGAAGTACACAAATATTAATCAATACATTTGTATGCCCCGAACAGGGTTGAGTTCAACCTTAACTAATTTGATTACCAAATATACCCATGCTCTAAATCAATGCAATATACTCCATGCTTGCAAGAGGCCTCTAAATAAACATTATTCTAGGTTATAATATCAAATGGCAATCAACATATAAGTCTGCACTAGTACTGCAGGGAAAACAGCTCACGGTAGTTGTTAGGTACCAGCATGAGAGTTCATCTTTCCTGTTCTAAAGCAAATTATAATTTTATATACTTTTATACATTTATACTTCCTTATTGGATATTTGAGACAGAAAAACACAGAATATATATCATTATAACATATTAAATGTATATAACTTGCATGTAGTAAGTAGGAAGTATGAATATGTTTGCAAGATTGCAGGATCACCCGCTGCCTGCAAGAATGCAAAGTTAGTGTAGTCAACTAATGGTAGAACACATTATACTCCCAATGAAAACATATTAATAAATAAATAAATAAATGTATGAATCAATCAATCAATCAATCAATCAATCAATCAATCAATCAATTCAGTTATTCATATTAGAGCATAAAAGTCAAACTTTTGTTTACATACTTCTTAAATTGTTCTATTTGTTTTATATTTACTAATGCAAAATGATGTAATCAATTAATGGTAGAACACATTATACTCCTTATAATGAAATATATATATAAATAACTTTATGAATCAATCAATCTAATCAATCAATCAATTTAAATCAATAATAACTTTCAATCAATCAGTCAAATCATTCAATCAACACAACCAATCAATCAATCAATCAATCAACCAATCAATCAATCAATCAATCAATCAATCAATCAATCAATCAATCAATCAATCAATCAATCAATCAATCAATCCATCCATCCATCCATCCATCCATCCATCCATCCATCCATCCATCCATCAATCAATCAATCAATCAATCCATCCATCCATCAATCAATCAATCAATCAATCAATCAATCAATCATCATCAATCAATCAATCAATATATCAAATATAAGTTGAACGAATGAGGTCAAGGCCGGCAAGGGACTTAGTATAAATGATAACATTATTTCATTGGAACCAAAACAAAGTTATTGTTATCAACTTACCAGTAGGTAACAGGAACATTTGAGTTTTGAACGATATTACTAGTCGAAAAGTAACAACGTACAGTTGTATTTGTTTACTTTGTTCCAATTTAATAGCGACTTGCTTCCGATCTCAAACTTGAACTGGTATTCTCAACTGCGGCACGTACCTTCCAGCTTCAAGAATCGCAACTGAACTGGTATTTAGCCAGTGGATACATATCGGATGTGAGGTTCTGATGGATATTCATTCCCTCAGCATAATTCCCGGATATGTTGTCAAAACAATCAAATAGCGTTAGATCTCGCTCAGTTCAGCCTCAATGGAGAAATGTATTGACTATTGTTGTGTCGTGCACCACGGCCACAGAGAGCGTGTTTATATCAACACCAAAATCCACAGCCAACGGAACGGAATGCTGACTCTTGCTTGAATTTGCACTTTGTAACGCCGCATCCATCGTTTGTACCGATACCATTCCAATATCGCGCGCAGCTCAGCGGCTCTGCATGCTCAGCAGGTGCTTTATTTTTAGCGCGCGATTGCCCCCCTTACGTAAATTATAGAATCCCTCGCTCGCCACCAGTCGATCGAAACTACGGTACCGTACCCCTCGACCCCTCGATCGCCGCGCCGCGCGGCGCCGCCCGGGCTAAGCTGGCCAGCTCCGCGCGCTACATGCCCGCTCCAGATCAGAGCCGTCGATCGATCGACGTGTACATTTTCATTCTGCGGCTTCGGAAGTCATCAACTTTTCCACCATGCCTACGATGGTTCGCACAGATTTTCCTACTCTTAGGATAATAGTTTGCATTTTGGGGTTAATTCTCTCATTTTATGCTCTCTACGTTGAGCTGAGCAAGGAACATGATCCAAACTTCAGAGCGATGTGTGATTTCAGCGGAAGTATGAGCTGTTCAAAGGTCTTCACTTCGAAGTAAGATTTCATTACAGTCCCATCTATTGAATATTGTGTAATTAGCTGTAACTGTCATAATTTCAATTGTTTTTCCAGAGGCAGAGGCTGTCAAATCTTTGAGACTTGATGAAGGCATTCTGGAAGCAAACTTGTGTAAATCAATAATTCATAATCCATTCTTATTGTCTATTCTTTTAACATATATGTGTTTACTTTCAGGTGATTTGATGAGCTTTGTCCTTTGGGCTTTGTCCATTTGGCCTTGGCTTTGAGCTTGAGTTTCATTTTTAGAATTTAATTTTAATCATTTAAATGATTTATGAATTTATTTATGATCATTTTGCACATGTGATGATTATGTTAAGATGATTGATCTTATGTTGTTGTGTATGTTAGTATGCATTTAGACTGATCAAAATGCAAATTAACCCTTATAATTGGGGTAATAATAATATAACTTTTGCTTCCTTAGACCTTAGTTATATTTATAAATCAGTTTAGTAATTATACTAATTTGCCAATTTCCCGAGCCCCCCCCCCCCCAAAAAACAAAAACAAAACAACAACAACAACATATTTTCTAGTACCAGTCCATACTTAATCCTGAATAAACCAAAATAGGCCTCTCTTTTTGAGATCATTAACCCGTTGAGAACTGGTCCCGAAATATTTCGGGCTTGAGTCTATGGAGAATGCGTGTTATACCAAAATCAATTCGTCCTCAACGGGTTAAAGGGATAGTTGAGTTCTGGTAAGGAGAGTACAGTTTTAGTGAAACTGAATTTTAGTAACCAAAACCTGCATCATTACATTACAAACTAATAGTTATAACTAGAAAGGAACACAAAATTACAAATGACGTAGTAAAGATCATGTTATCATTCAAAAAGAGCCGTTAAAACGTAAGAGGGCGCTCTCTAAACACTCATCGGTTTCAACCATTTTGAATAAAATATTGTGCATGTGATGCTTTGTTGAAATAGTGATTAGATAGAGAAATAACCAACAACTATTTAAATACCTATTTTGTAACTTTTTGAAAAGAGGAAGCATTTTTTTGAATTTTTAACGGCTGGTTCAAAATTCTCTAATAAACCCGGGCCCCGGGTTTATTACAAATTGTTATATTTATGGATATTTCAGCCGTTTCTGAACCGATTTTGATCAAACAAAGATGATTTTATTGTTTAAATATTATGCTCTTTCAAATTTTACACTCAGTTTTTCATTACCTCACAAACCAATTAAGTAGTCTAGCGCCCTCTCTACCAAAACTCAACTTTCCCTTTAACGATTTATAAGATTAAGAATTCTGTTTTTGTATTAATTCAACCAGGTATGGCAAAGGTTTTGGACTGCTCGGACCCATCGTAGGAGAGGAGAGTGTACTTAACCAGCCCAACTCCGTCTATGGAATCTTATTTTATTGTGTGCAAATAGGTTTGGGTAAGTAAATTTTCAGCATTCATTACCAAGACCACGAAAGTCAAGGGGTTGGACATTGATGTAAATGAGGGCAGCTTTGAACGTATCTCCTTTGCATAGCAAAGCAACCAGATGATGCATTAACCATGATGCATTAACCGCTTGTTGCTTCTTTGCCATGCAAAGGGGATACGTTCAAGCTTCAAAGCTGCCCTCATTGACATCAATGTCCCAAGAAAACACTAGAATGATGAGACGTGCCCATGCCTATGCCATGGCATGACGAAACAAACAGATGCTCCATGCAATATTGCATCTATAGAGCTAGAGCATCCATTCTTTAAGTCATGTTGTGGGCACGTCTCTGAAGAATACAAAATGATGATATTTTTATCAAATAAAATGCTATTTTATACTGTATATGTACATTTAAAAAGAGGATCAAAATACATTGTAAAGAATTGAAGTGGATCTTGGGGGTGATTTTGTACCCCTAAAACCTCTTACAAGAAATAATATGGATGTTATCGTGCACTCGCACAGACACTCACACAGAGACACACAATAACGAAATATATACAACTTACCCCATATTAGCTCCTCCGGAGCTCCGTCTCGGTCACTCGCCGCCTGTACGGTGTAGCGGAGCTCACACCAGTGCCACGGCGCGACGTCACCAACCATGCGGTCTCCAATAACCGACTCTGTTTGAGCCACGCCCCGGTATCCCAACTCATAAACCCAACAAATAACTATCGACAAACACACCATAAACGGTACAAAACTACACGACATGCAACATAAATCCTAGTCCTAAAACCTAACCAAAAGGCTTCCCCAAGCCATCCCAATTTGTCCCAGACAACCCGTTTTGGATACCCGTCCAGCCCCAACCACGTGCCGTGGAGAGACGACGCCCGAGGCTGTCCTCACTCCACGCACCCCGAGGTTGATCTGGCCAAGCTTTATGGCGGAGATTTCCCGAGTGCGACTCTGCCTTACGCAGTTTGAATAGCGCGCGCTCACAGTATGTATTCCCAAACATACCGCTCGCTAGTGCCACAAACCACTCATGCGTCAGAGCACTCGCACCCTTGGGGATATGGTTGAATACCCCCAAGAGCTGGGCCGCCGCCGAGCCAACGATCAACGTCATATTACAACGGGCAGTGCCGTCGTGAGATGAGCCCCCAGCGCACACACATACGCAAAAGTGACTCCCACAACATTCCTCCCCGTTTTATTTGACAAGGAGTTTGTTCCCTGGGGGAGGAATGTAGTGACATCCCACGAAGACCACGCCAGTGATTGAGACATACAAATCACTGGCAAGAGCTGCCGAAAATCTTCCAACGAGGAGGTCTGGCAGTAATTAGCCGAGACCGAATCCTGAACTGGATAAGCCTTATGGCTTAATAATGCCTTGGCTCTGTGAACAATCCGGATGTGTGCCCAGGACTGTCTCAAGATGCCAAGGTATTGCCAGGAACCACTCTCCGCAGGTCGTGGTTCCCCAATACGCGTTCTTGAATGAAGAACCAGCACTCTCGAGTAATATGGCTCCTCATTCAGTCTGAGAACGGATCATTCCTGTCACATAATTGAGCTCATTGGGAGGCGGGTCTCCCAACTTATGTGAAGTGCCAGCACCCTCAGGTCATGGTTCATTCACAATGTGCCCGTTCAAAACGAATAAATCGGCTCAGCCCCGATAGCCGAGTCGATAAGTTTTCAGTTGGTCACCCACCGAATGAACTGAAAGTGAGCTGTGCTCGCTCACAGCCACTTCCTATCATCCTTGCCCCTGGTGGAGTAGCACTCCGGAACGAATTCCTGCAGTGCCCCTTCACCATTCGGGCATGATGACCACTGAAAACAACTCATAGGATTACCTGGGAGCTAAGGCTGCCTTCTTTGGCATTACCCAGACGCTTGAACTCCTCAGGTAAACAACGCGAACTAAACCGTATGGTAGGAAGATTGTCCGTGTTAGACTTCCTACCTAAAATATAATTAAACTTTCTTCTATAACCAAACCGGAGAGGGAAAACTAATCGTACCAAAAGTGAGTCTTTGCCGGAAACATAAAAAGACTCTCACTTAATAAAACGATATGGAACGGAAGGCTTGTTCCATTTCCATCAATTTAAAGTCTAGTGCAAGACTAATTTTCAAACTTCAAAGCACCTTTTCAAAAATTAATCTTCTTATAAACAAAATTTCCATAAAATAATGACTCAAAATAAGCCATTGCACATTCAATAACTAGAAAGGGGTGACAATTTGTCCAAATACACCAAAAATTAGGGCGACACACTGTCCCCTTCCTGTCCCAAATTAAAACTCTATAAATAATACTTTATTTATTTCAAAATCGCCCGAGGCTAACACACCTTTTATTTTATACAATCCGAAATCAATTGGATTTCTCCTCACTCGGTGCCAATTTTCAAAAATCAATGGGAGACTTATCCCATCTTCCCCCTCCCTCATATAAAATGAGCAGTAGGGAGCTCTCAAATCAATACAAATCAAAACACAGCGTGAGTGCTTCCTCATTTACCCATAATGCCGAAATTCGACTAAAAAAAATATCGTCTAAGAGCCCCAGCTTTTTAAAAAGTAAACCCCATTGTAGCACACCAACCAAATAATTTATATTTATATCTAGGGTAGCTGGTGCTCTGCCCAAAGCCAACAAATATATATTCATTAGAAAGGATCATTCATATGATTCCTTCTTAATCTGTGCCAAACTCTTGGAATCACAGATCTACAATATATATATTTACATAAAGCAATATAAATAACACGATATATATATTTACATAAAGCAATATAAATAACACGACCGCGAATCAATTCAGGCTCACTATCTTTGTGAGTCTTATTATTTAAACAATAATATCGCGTGAATGCTTCCATAAATTTAATAATTAATAAAAGGAAATCCACTCACGTTACGTTGATTACGTGTAGGCCATCCATGTACTCTGTGCTGTCGAAGCCCTAGATATATTCATTGAGAGGTCCATGTGCGAGTCTACCTAGCTGAGCGGCAATTGCCTCATATCAGTCCGTATTCTATACACATGGCCCGATGAAATTGCAATCATCGCTAAAATTGTGATGCTCCATCTCCGACAGTCTTATGTAGAAGTCGATTTCCACGCTTGACGCTTTGCTTCTTTTAAAGGTAGTAACTTGCACTCCAGTCTCCAGTACAGCGTTGTCTAAATAGCTTACGGGGTACTATCGAGTCTCCTTCAAGCTTTGGTGAAAAGAATGCGAGGTCCCTCCATGCTGATCGATCCGTGTAATATATAAAACCTTAAAAATATAAGTCCTGTCTGTCTCCACTTCCAATGAATCAAACGGCGTAGCATAGGGGTTGCCTACAATAATTATCGGATAGCACAAATATCGGCCTAATACTTGTGCCCTAAAAATATTGATTATAAAAATTATGCATCCTGTCAGCCAAATGACTGTCGCTTTGAGGAGTTCCTAGCCGCTTCCAGCCAATGTACGTCTTCCCTAGGGGGAAAATCGCATGTAGCTGCCAGTCGACTAGGGTCCTCTACGCTAGAGTCACGTCGAGATGACTGTCGTTTCGAGGACTCTGGGAATAGCCGGGTCGCAGTCCCATGTTGTACTCTCACTCTAGAGGGGAGGTACACGGGTGGCTGCTCTCCGACTGGAGTCTTCGAGCACTAGAGTCAAATCTCGATTTAAGGCCTACCAAGATCCAACCTAACAGTGAGTATAAGAATTAAACAAAAGACAGTGTAGAACGCGTAATATCCAGAAGCTCCGGGATTATCCAGGTTCACGCGATCCGCTGTTTACAAATTATAAATCATCATGGCAATGACAGTCCTCTCTACCTAACACCATGGGCAAATATTATGGTAATGAGAGTCCTTTCTCCCTAACACCCTAATTAAATAAATCCAAACCAATCATGGCAATGGGAGTCTTTTTCGCCCTTACACCACGATTGAAGAAATCCACGCTAAAATAATTGAGCATCGCGATAAACTTTCGCTGGCAAAGTAGAATGTTGCATTGAGCCTCTGCGATACAATAAATCAGCATTCTTTTTGTTTCCTGCAACCTGTTGATAATAAAAGAAACTAAAAGAATGGTTACTAGCATGGCATGATGGCATACATTTATATTAGAATGAATGCAACATAATACCCCAGTACAATGTACTAGAGCTGCATTCAGTCCATCAAATTAAATTAAGAAGCATGCACAAGCATCTAATCCACGATCCAAAATGCCAGTATCCAAATTTGACTTTTGCTTGTGCTAAGTTATTTCAAAACATGCACCTGTATTACTAGTTATTTCCATCTAGAGTGCAAGCATTACATTTTATTTAAACCAAACTGAGGCCCCATTTATAGACTTAGGAAACCTTCCAATTAACCCAGGTGTGTGCATATTCTATGTTATTTTTTCCACGCACTTGATCCTAAATAAAAGGCAGTGCGAGTAGTACATAAGTGACCCAGTGCCCACACTAATAAAACACTTTGTGCCGCATTCATTTTTTTATAAAAACAATCAGGCACAATTTACAACAAATTGAGCCCTAAAATAAACTCCAAAGGGTATATCTTTTATTAAATAAATATCTGTGTGTGCCTGAATACACAACAACAAATTCATAAGCGAAAAGGGTGCTTAAATTGATCACTCATCTGTCTGCCGTTTCCCTATCGGCATCACGAGTACCCCGGATGGTTTAAATCCTAGAGGTGCCACGAGTCAGAGTCGGTCAAGCAATTGCAGATTGATTGATCGATAAGCCACACATACATGTACACACACTTTCTGCTCTAACCAGAGCCACAAAATATTGAAAATAATAAGGCTCTATAATTCACTCAAGGTTGGGAATCACATTCCTAAAAGATTCACAGACCTTCAACAAACAAAACACATTTCAACTAAAATACCCTTTAGATTTATAGAGGGCGTTTCCCTTCAATAAATCACACATTTCATGCTTACAATTTACAGACAAGAGCATCTAATATGTGTCAACGCAAAACTTCAATCATAAACTCTTGATTTCATACTATTCTTTAAACCTCTGCTTATGAAATAAGCAGAGGCAAAAGAACATCAAAATTTACAGCAGTTATTTCCATAAATGTTTATGTCCAATACATCAATTATTCATGATATTGGGATCATAAACAATATTAATATACAATGACGAGCACGTAATTACTCAATCATAAACCCATGGCGATCATACTGATTGATAGTGATACCACAAATTTATAGGCAACTCGTGGATCAGCAATATTTACAAAAGTGGTTGATTGCACAGTTGAAATCAACCAATGATCGCATTGATATTATACACTACACTGTCATACGCTACAATCATAAAGGAACAAGACATTTTATATTTATTGTCATAATTGTCAGATATTTAAACAATCCTGACCATCACAATTTACTTGCATTCTGCAAGCATAAGTATCATCAACATCATATTTATAATGAGGTCGAATCAATCTAGAATAAATGCTTTAATACGCTAGATGAATCAATCGAGAATCAATTGATCGGCTATAACCCAAACATACATGATCTCGTAGATCCCAACACCCGATACAACAACAATCAAACATCCTAGAAACTTCTCATACACACAATTCTCATCCATGACCTCACACCGGTTATCTTGGTTTAACCGACCACACAGGGCCCCTCAAACCGGTTATCTTGATCCCACTCACACAATCAACCTCAAACCGATATCTAGGCCACATGCCGCAAACGATTACTAACCATATTGGTCCCTCTAAAACACGGATGAAACTCGGTCACGTCGAGAGTCATCCCACTAACAATCCAAACCGTAGTATAAAAAATATACGCCACAAATGGCACTATCCCAATTCCAATCTCCCAGAGATCATAACCAACCAAACCCAAACGCAGACTTTTTCCCAAAAAGCTACAATACACAACTTCTACAGTCTACACTTCCAAAATCCACAAATACTAACTACCCTACAACCATCCGCTATATTCCACACAACAAATGCATCCAACTACGAAATTCCAACCCCCACACGATCATCAACGGGTGGGACAAGGCATTAATCAATTATATACAAACATCATTCAACATTGTCAAAAGACAAAACTACTGCAAGCATCGAATACACACTTTGCAATACTCTTTTCCCGCAATAATCACGATCTTACAACTACACAATCATCACAAAATCTTACTTTTTACTTCCAAAAACTCCGCCGAATCCAAATCGGAATCACCGATCATCCGCACGCGAAACTCTATGTACACAAAACATCGCATGGCAATGTTTACAAATACATACTCGCCCAAATTGTGGTCTGGCGCCCTCTCGCGACAAAACACTTACAAACAAATTTCCAATACGGCCAACGAAATGGCGTCTTTTAGCGAGAGGTTTTTGACTCTCAGAAATATCTAATTTCTCTTTCCCCCTCCCTCTAAAATCCCGAAATACATCACCCAATCAATAAAACCACTAATACTCTACGGAAAACTTATATTCTTTGGACGTTTTCCACCCCAAAACACAAAATAACGACCAAACCATTGGGGTTTCCCGTAACTCTGTCGCATCTTTTTGCAAAATTAAAAGCTTCTTGTGTCGCCTGGACACGCTCAAAAATTACCAAAACCCACTCCCAATTTCACAAAAACAGTCCGAAATAAGCCGACTACGCCATTGAAGTGGATCTTGGGGGTGATTTTGTACCCCTAAAACCTCTTACAAGAAATAATATGGATGTTATCGTGCACTCGCACAGACACTCACACAGAGACACACAATAACGAAATATATACAACTTACCCCATATTAGCTCCTCCGGAGCTCCGTCTCGGTCACTCGCCGCCTGTACGGTGTAGCGGAGCTCACACCAGTGCCACGGCGCGACGTCACCAACCATGCGGTCTCCAATAACCGACTCTGTTTGAGCCACGCCCCGGTATCCCAACTCATAAACCCAACAAATAACTATCGACAAACACACCATAAACGGTACAAAACTACACGACATGCAACATAAATCCTAGTCCTAAAACCTAACCAAAAGGCTTCCCCAAGCCATCCCAATTTGTCCCAGACAACCCGTTTTGGATACCCGTCCAGCCCCAACCACGTGCCGTGGAGAGACGACGCCCGAGGCTGTCCTCACTCCACGCACCCCGAGGTTGATCTGGCCAAGCTTTATGGCGGAGATTTCCCGAGTGCGACTCTGCCTTACGCAGTTTGAATAGCGCGCGCTCACAGTATGTATTCCCAAACATACCGCTCGCTAGTGCCACAAACCACTCATGCGTCAGAGCACTCGCACCCTTGGGGATATGGTTGAATACCCCCAAGAGCTGGGCCGCCGCCGAGCCAACGATCAACGTCATATTACAACGGGCAGTGCCGTCGTGAGATGAGCCCCCAGCGCACACACATACGCAAAAGTGACTCCCACAACAGAATGTTAAATTGTTAATGTCCTTTTGGCGGTTGGAATGTTTTTCTAGAACTTTGTGCAAATTCATAGCAACAATTTGAATAACAGTACTGTACTTTCTGAAACATGTTATTATCCTTGTCTTTTTGCCTTCCTTTATAATACAGTATTATTTTCAATGGCAATGTTTCTTTTGTTCTTTATCCATATCTCTTTTGCTTGTTTTTCCTGCTTCATCATTGCTTATTATTGTGATATTGTAAATGCTGTTTAATTGCCGTATTAGGTATTACAGCCAAACCTGTCCTCGTGGTCGCCTGTCTACCTATATAGCAGCCAACCTGCCTATAGTGGCCACCAAAAGTGATCCCTGCAGAGAAAAACACTGTTATAGAACTTGGGGGTGTTTCACAAAGATCCTAAGTTGAACTTACATGTAACTCTTTAAGTTGGACTTAGAAATTATGGAAAGCCATTAGTTTCTTTGAACATCTGTTGTAAAAGTTATTTTAAAGGCATAAAATGTTGATTAAAATCATAATAATATTTTCTATTATCAAGGAGATTCCATGTTCTTGATGTAAAATGGGTGATAGTCTAAAATACTTGCATTCCTGCTTTTGAATTTATTTCATTCCAAGGCTACAAATGGCTTTCCATAATTGTTAAGTCCAACTTCGGGTCTTTGTGAAACACCCCCCTGACTGTAGAGGTCACCTGCATACAGTGGCTACTTTCCTTGTTTCCCTTAGGTGGTCACTATTCACAGGTTTTACTGTAATACCTAAAAAGGCAATTAAACGACATTAACAATATTGATCTTTATACCTGACATCGAGAATCCTGCAATCTGATTGGTTAAACGAGCGAGCCTCTTTTTCAATATGCCCGCTCAGAAAACAAACAAAATAAATAAAAACAAAACAAACAAAGCGTGCTTCGGAAATCATATTGATTTTTTGCCCGCTCAGCAAAGAAACAAAATAAATAAAAACAAAACAAACAAAGCGGGCTTCGGACGATCATATTGATTTTTTGCCCGCTCAGCAAACAAACAAAATAAATAAAAACAAAGCGGACTCCGGGGGATCATATTGATTTTTCACAAAATGTCCATAGAGATGCGTGTTATAAAAGCTTCTCTGCGAGCGCAGGTCTTGTTTTAGCTTGTGAAAGATGCTCGCACAGATTTCCCAAAGAGTAGTTTAAAAAGAAATACAGAATATTTTTACCCTCGGTGATCTCAAAACCATGATATGACCCTGGGCGCAAGCGCCTCTGGTCATATCATGGTTTTGAGACCACCTCGGGCCTATAATTTTCAATATGCCCCTCAAATCAGTCAATAATGTATAATATTCTTTTTGTGTTCACTCAAACAGCTGCGGTTGTGAGCTATGGTGCATCTATCTTCCTTCTCCTGATGTCCGCTATGTCGATGACGGGCTGCTTCTACCTGGCCTACATCCTCATGTTTGTCCTGGAAGATGCCTGTCTCGTCTGCATATCAACGTACATCGTCAATACCGCCCTCTTTGTCATCAATCTGCTCAGGTGGAACTCGGAACGGAGAGAACGGAAATATTCTGGGAAGAAAAAGTCACATTGATGAATGGCCCACAACTTAGTAGTAAATATTTCAATTTTGTTGATAACAATTATAAATTGTTCAGAATATACCGTATTGTGATCAGGACTGTAGTTAGTGTCCTTATAACATTGAAGAGATTATACGATAGCGGATTCTGCAATAAGTAATTCAGTGTTTTATAACGCTACACAATTTATTATTGAATATTACGGTATCATATTTTAGAAATAAAGTATTTACCCGTCGCTATGGGGACCTGGGGGTGTTTCACCAAACACTGAAATCAATATTTAGCATCTTCTCAATCACTAAAAATCACTAATTGATTTTAGTGTTCAATGAAACGCCCTACTGGTAGGTCCTGTCTTGACTGTATGGGGGATTGTAAATCTTGTAGGGAACATGTTACAATTGTAACTTAACAGTAATTAACATGATACTAAATCTATATAATCAAATTTATAAACTATTGTTGATTTATTTGGTGGTTATTTGATTCTTTTAACCCTCTTTCTATGCCATAGATTGCTATGTTAGGCAGATATTGGACATCATATATTTTTGGAAATTGTATGAATAGAAATTGCTTGATTCGATGCACTTTATTTTATAGATGTTGAGTACTGAATAATGTTGTTTTTGTCTAGCATATATTTTCTTTGAAATAGACTAGATGTCCGGGCCAAACTTCCTTATAATTTTTTGATGAGATAATATCCTTCGAATTGTCATCAAAGGTTGTCATTGGTAAAACAAGATTCTTTGTGAGCATTCTTATGATGCTGATTCTGATGGCTATTTTAGGGGATTTTCTGTTTATATAGGGCCAGACTTATTTCATGAAGGAGCTGCCATTGTGTTATGAATTTGATATCTAGACCTGAAAATCTGCACATTCCAAGTCCTTGCCGTATGCAATGACTATAAAAGATATAAGCCTATTTTGAGATAATAGATGTATTACCTTTAAGACTGTGTAGTGTGTATGTATATCAGCGTATAATGTACTGTATTTGTGTACGTTTCTGTCATTCTTGAAGATTGCTCTGTAATATGTGTGGTTGCAATTTAGCACA
Source organism: Echinarachnius parma (assembly GCA_037951105.1). Classification (NCBI taxonomy): domain Eukaryota; kingdom Metazoa; phylum Echinodermata; class Echinoidea; order Clypeasteroida; family Echinarachniidae; genus Echinarachnius; species Echinarachnius parma. Next base: position 118,717 of record JBAMJV010003967.1, on the reverse strand, counting down.
TTTATGCAACTACCATTTGAAATAACAAAGTTAATTTTAAGTATTAATGCCTGTCATTAGATGAATAGATTTATTTCTGCTTCAGTTAACTTGTGTTCAGTAGTCTGCATCAGTAATTGTTATTTGTATTTTATTTTTCTGCGGTTATATACATATGCGAACTAAAAATAACACAAATCTTTATTATGATCATTTAGTTTAACACAAGTACGTTTTAACCATTGCTATAGAAAATTTGGTCTGTAGATGTGGTGAACAATTGATTAAATTGAATTTAACTTTATTTCAGCATCATTAATGATTGGATTTGATTCATAACAAAGTTAATTTTAAGTAAAAATTCCTGTTAGATGTATCTATAGGTTTCTTCTCTATGTTTATTTTCTTATTTTACTTCGAATATTCTAGATTATACATTTTATGTAGTATATTACTTTGTTATCTTCTTGAAAATGTATGTGTGCAATTCTTGACGGAATGCGGCGAACAAGTTCTGTAAATGTCAGCACTTCATGTATTTAGTGTTGATGGCTTTAAATAAAAAGTCTGTTTATTTGCAAATCAGATTGTATACATTAATTTTGATTTGCTTTTATATTTTAAAATCTTTGCCAGCTGTATTTGAATTGAAAACTACAATTAATCAACTAATCTTTGATGATAAGTAATGAGAAAATATGTTCACTTTTTTCACCTGTTAAGCCTTAAAATGATTTGATTAAGTTTGACGTTTTCCCCTCTGACTATAAAGTTGAGAGAGAAACAGAGAATGTAAAAGTTTATATCTTGAATTTGCTAATGACTTGCTTGTTTTATTTTACCAATTTTCATTTAAAATGGATTTGAATGGTGTCGTAAGATAAAGTCTAAAGATACATAATATATCAGTTATATATTTTTTATATTTTGATCAAAATATTGCCATTTATTTGCTCTATGCTTTTAGTATTGTCCGAGGTGCATTTTAGGAAATAGCATGTTTTGATCGCAAACACAAAACTGAATTAAGGAAAATTATTAATTTCCGCAAAAAAGTTGTTATATGTCATCAGTTTATTTTGTGTTTGATAATTGTGGTCACAATAATATGTCTTAAGTATTTGTACGAATTATACACGTATATTTAACATGATGAATGTTCTAAAGAACGAACTACAACATATTTCTATCATTGTTTTTTCTTTCATGATCGGTTTATGGGTATTTATCTGTTTGTGATTTTTCTGAGCTATTTATTCTGTGTTTGGTGTAATTGCCACGTAATGTTTTTTGCTGCAAGTGAGTATATGTGTACATCTTTGCATGTGTATGTGGTGTTTGTGTGTGGCATGTGTATGTGTTGTGTGTATGTCTGTGTTTGTGTGTGTCTATTTTTTGTATGTGTGTGTGTGATTGATATGTGTACATGATTTATATATATACCTTTCTCTGATTTTGAGAAATTAAAGTTTCAGGCATCATCTAGTTCTTAGATCAAATATGTCTAGACCAAGAGAACACAAACCACTGTTTACACATGTTCATTAATCAAGAATCACATGATCCCTAATATATGAAGAATATAAAAGCCATGACTGAACAATGAACATCTAAAGATAGATACAGAAATTTGAAAATGACCTACTGTAGTACAATCTCGCGTCTTGTACAAAAGTTCTCTTGCAAGCTTTTAATCATAAATAACCTTTGGTCATCTTCTAAAGTGGTGTTTGAATTGTAATCTTTCATTCATAATCAAGACGTAGTCATTTTAGTCGACAAGATAAGTTCTGTGCAAATAGAAGCTTCAATCACCTTACCAGAAAATCTGAATCGTATGACACCTAGTATCATTCTATACTTGTTAAGATGGTTCGATGTGGTTATTTTTAATAATGGGGAAGCAAGGGGGAGGAGAGGCAAGGGGGAGGAGAGGCAAGGTGAGATGTGCTATTACCACTACTATAGGCAGTGGCATAGCGATGTCAGGAGAGGGGGGGGGGGGGGGAGGGACACGTGCCTCCCCAATAATTTGAAAAAAACAATAGGAAACATAAGGGGACATTTTTTGAAAGAAAAATAAATATTTAAGGTGTGCCCCCAAATAATTTGGCGTGCCCCCCAATCAGTCCGACCATGCAAAAACCACTACCACCACCACCATGAATAAATAACACCAAACCCCCTTTGCCCCCCCCCCCCCCCCAATTTTGAGTAACCTTACATATAGCTATGCCATTATTCTTCAAGAATATGTCTGCTAGTGTCATACGTTTAATATGTTCAAATATAATATACAAGGGGTTATTGATCAGCTTCTGACCCGATTATAATAGATGTGCACTATTTTAACTCTAGCTTTTACAAGTTTTCAGATTACTGACTGTATTCGGTAGCACATCACAATCCCCCCATTAATCCATCCATCCATCAATTCATCCATCCACTCATCAATCCTTCCATCCATCCATCTACTCATCAATCCACCCATCCACCCATCCATCCATCCATCCGTCCGTCCATCCATCCATCCATTCATCCACCCATCCACCCATCCATCCATCCATCCATCTATCCATCCATCCATCCATCCATTCATCCACCCATCCATCCATCCATCCACTCATCAATACATCCATCCATCCATCTACTCATCCATCCATCCATCCGTCCATCCATCCATCCATCCATCCATCCATCCATCCATCCATCCATCCATCCATCCATCCATCCATCCATCCATCCATCCATCCATCCATCCATCCATCCATTCATCCACCCATCCATCCATCCACTCATCAATACATCCATCCATCCATCTACTCATCCATCCATCCATCCGTCCATCCATCCATCCATTCATCCATCCATCCATCCATTCATCCATCCATTCATCCACCCATCCATCCATCCATCCATCCATCCATCTACTCATCCATCTATCCACTATCTATCTATTCCTTTGCTAATATATTCATATTTGATGATTTTACTCCTTCACAATATAGAATTTATAAAATAAAATTTTGAATACAATAAAAAGTAATACTTGTATTATTTATTTTACATTGTTGACACATAATGAACTGAACACTGCAATATCATTAAACAAAACAGTATTATCTTTTATATGAATGAGGTCATCATAATCGGCAACAACACTGTATTAAATGAATGATAATATACATCATTTATACACTATAAAAAACATCAATAGGTCAAACAATAAGGAAAGAAGGAGAGAGAGGGAGGGGGGGGGGGGGGGGGGAAGAATTGAAGGAATTATATTGAAAGATGTTTATATTCAGTTTGTCAAATGTCAATGATAAATAACTTGTACATAATATATTTGTATAAATTAACTTATTACTTTCTAGAAAGTAAAAAAAACATGTAATATTTCGTATTTCTCATTCAGAATAATTACATTTTATGTTCAGCCTCCGATAGTGTGATTTCATTGTCAATATTTCATCAAACTATATATATTTGTCTAAACCTATTCAAAACAAAATAATTTACTCTTTAGGGGAGTCACCAGGCAATATGAGACACCAACAAATATGTTTTCAGAAATGCATGAATCACAACAAATGATGTTGAGTAATTATAAGCTTTATTACCTATCATGGCAGCCAAAGTTATGTAAATTATCTTATATACCCAACCCACCATAAGCCCCCATAAACCCACAAAAAAAGTGCACAGGTTTTCAGCATTACGGCGTTGTCGACGTTTTCCTTAATAAAGGTTTGGTTTTTAGCACCCACAAAACAGGTACTTTTTCAGGTGCACAAGTTTTCTACGTTAGGGTCCATTTCAGAGGTTGATGGACACGGATGGGTAGCACCTTTGTACGAGAGTGACCCCCCGGGCATAAGCCTAGGAACATATCAATTGATCCAAGCCCCCCATTATTAGTTTTCGAAGGCTACTCGAGTCATATTTTTATGCAAAATTTGAAAGCAATGTTTGTTTACTTCATGCTATTGCAACAGCTCGCCAAAGCTTGCATGGCTTTTAATAGCAACAAAAGCCTCATAAAAAAGTAGACAAGTAAAAAAAAAAAAACACATTACAATCAACAGAGGAAAGCTAGAAATATCTGAAGTTTTTATCATACAATATAAAACTGCATCTTGGAAAAGACAAAGCATCCAACCTTTCAACATAAATCTCATACTTACTTTAAAATTGCATATACAATTTTATAAAAATGGCAGACAAATGTATATCTTGGAAACAAAGCATTATACGTTTTAGTCAATAACTTATTCCATTTCACATACAGTACATTATACATGCAAAATAGATTCATGCTTTCTTACGTTCTGTATATATTAATATATTTTGATGAGAATACACATGCTGTAAATGTACATAATCAAACCAGACAAGAAAACAGTAATAAATTAGCTAGAAAGACTCAAAACACTCGTGGAATGGCTTGCCATTGTTTATCAAACAACAAGACACTGTGGCTTTTGTCTTGAAGACTTCAATGAAAACTTGCATTTCCCTTGGAGAAATAAATATCTGGATACAAGAGATTTGGACCTGGGACCTGTTGAACAGAAGCCATCTTGTCCCAACCACTGAGCCTCAACACCTACGAGCAGACCCTGTTCATATCAGATTCAAAACCAGTCATACTGGATTCTAACAATTTCTAAATTTGTGTAATCATTTTTGGCAACTGCAAAAAACAAACAAAGAAAGCTCAGTTGCCTTGCAAAGTGGGGTAAGAAATCAAATTATTTCTTCCAGCATCAATTATGCAGATTTGAGTGATTATTCTCCTGGGTATTAGGTTATAAGACATCTGCACAACTCACAATAACATGTTAATTTACAATCAAAACATTCAGCACCATGTATCTTTAAAAAAAAACCTTGATTTTAATAAGCACACGTACGTTATTACTCAGCAGCATTCCACACAATACAAACTTTGATATAAAATGGAGGCAGTTGGAAGATAGTCACGGTGTTCTCATTCAAAGAAGACCTTGATTTTCCATAGATGATGAGCACTAACACATTGCCATTGCATCGTCAAATCATTTTCATGATAACGGTGGTGAATATTAAACCCTGAATTCTGCTTTTTCTTTTTTTGCATCTGCAATAACAAGTCATAAAGACAGACAGTCTACTGATACCAATCCATTTACCATTTCCTTAACAGATATTGATTGCAAACAAAAATGTGTCATTTCTTATAATGTGAATAAATAGCACACACAGGTGCAGAGCTTTACATTATACACAAAGTAAAACTAGGTTGAATCAATATATATATACTGGGAACTTAGGTCTTTCCCGATCACATTAATAAATCACATCAATAGATGCATGCTGTTATAAATGATGATATAGCAAAAGTAGGTTAAATCAATATTTCATTAATAATTTACTAGAACAATATAGCCATCAAAGGCTAAACATGCTCATATATGTGTATTAGATGCATTAAAGGGATAGTTGAGTTCTGGTAAAGAGAGTACAGTTTTGGTCAAACTGAATATGAGTAACCAAAACCTGCACCATTACATTACAAAGTACTAATAGTTATAACTCTACCATGCTCGAAAGGAATAAAACATTACAAATGACTAAGTAAAGGGCCTGTTATCATTAAAAAAGAGCCATTAAAACTCAAGAGGGCGCTCTCTAAACACTCATCGGTTTCAACCATTTTAAACAAAATATTGTGCATTTGACATTTTATTGAAATAGTGATTAGATAGAGAGATAATCAACAAAACTATTTAAAAACCTCTTGTAAATTGTTGAAAAGAGGAAGCATTTAAACAAAAATTCTAATGGCTAGTTCAAAATCATGGAATAAATGTGGGGCCCCACAATTATTACAAATGGTTATGTTTATGGATATTTCAGCCATTTCTGAACCGATTTTGATCAAATAAAGTTCATTCTGCCTCATGGAAAAGTAGACAAGTTAACATCAAGGGTCCATTGCAGAAAAAGAAAGAATCAAAGACAACTTTGCTTTACACATAAATCTACTGCATAAAAGCTGCTATTGATTTCAAGTGAAAGTTGTGTTTGATTCATGAGCTAACACAAAGTTGAGATTGAGACATAGAAGCATGAATATACACAATGAATAACATCAATCATAACTTTGATTTATATTATCTTTATGCAATAAGACGTGGTCTATTGCAAAGTTGTGTTTCAAAGTTTTGATTGATCCTAACTCAAGTTTAGACAATAAGTCCTTGAGCTATAAACTCTTTGTTAGCTAACATTTTTATACCATGAAAAAAAATCAAATATGTTGTATATTTTTCAGGAACAAAGAAACGTTAAGTTAGTTAAGCGTAGCAAAAATTGAAACCACCTTTTCTTGGAAAAAAATGAATCAAATTATTTGAATATCAACAAATGCGTTTTTCCAAACAAAACACATGGAATATTATGAACAAATCATGTAAAAATCATGTAAAACACAAAAATGCAGCATGTGATACCATTCTAATACCATCGATACAATAACAACTTATAGTCATAATATATTAGCTCATTCACAACGAATTTAGCTGGGTTCTATGGAGATATGCAATGCCAAAATCAAGTCTTGAATGTGTGAAATATAAAGAGGTTAATAAAATAAATCAGTCTTTATGGGAGTTTCGTTCAGTATGTCACTGTGATCATCATCAAAGGAAACAGAAATAAAGAGGTATATAGAATTTAAAATACCTTTTTTATTTGAATCGCAATGGTACCGTTAGGAACAAGATTAAGTATTTATGTTCATGATTCAAGCCCATGCTATTAAAGACAGGTCTAAGTTGACCCACCGGGTTCCCGTAAGCAATGGGTTAACCTGTTCCCTCACAAGATGTTGCAATCCTCATAGAGTTAATACAGTACCCACTAGGTTCCCTTAGGCAGTGGGTTATCAAAATTATACTACCCATGATGCAAAAATAGTTGATATGATAAAACAAATCTTGTGCTATATTCTAGGAATGTGAAATGTGAAGCAATAAATGAATGCTTCAAAATGTTTTTACTGAAAATGAGAATGTAATTCAAGACTGGAAGGGAATACATTCAATAAGTCAAAATGGAAGAGACAATGACATTAACAGATCAGATATCAGAAGATAGATCTCACAAATATTGTGGAATATGTTTAGAATGTCTTTGACATTTAAATGGAATATGAAAGGGGGTTTCTAGTGTGGAATGGAATCAATCTGTAGTTTTCTTTCAACAGTGGAAGAGAATACATTAAATTCAGTCAAAATGGAAGAGACAAAGACAGCAGATCAGATATCAGAAGATTGATAACACAAATATCGTGGAATATGTTTAGAACGTCTTTGACATTTAAATGGAATATGAAAGGGGTTTTCAGGCATGCAATGGAATCAATCTGTAGTTTCCTTTCAACAGTGGAAGAGAATACATTGAGTCAACATGGAAGAGACTGACAAAGACAATAGATATCATAAGATTGAATATTGTTGAAGATGTTAGGAATGTCTTTGACATAAAATGGAATATGAAAGGGGTTTTCAGGCATGCAATGGAATCAATCTGTACTTTCCTTTCGACAGTGGAATAAAATACATAACATTTACACGAAAGGGACAATGACATAAACAACAGATCAGATATCAGTAGATATCACAAATATTGTTGAATATGTTTAGAACGTCTTTGACATTTAAATGGAGTATGAAAGGGGTTTTCAGGCATGCAATGGAATCAATCTGTACTTTCCTTTCAACAGTGGAATAGAATACATAACATAATACACAAAAGGGACAATGACATAAACAACAGATCAGATATCAGAAGATAGATATCACAAATATTGTGGAATATGTTAAGAACGTCTTTGACATGAAATGGAATATGAAAGGGGTTTTCAGGCATGCAATGGAATCAATCTGTAGTTTCCTTTCAACAGTGCATTAAAATACATAACATTTACATGAAAGGGACAATGACATAAACAACAGATCAGATATCAGAAGATAGATATCACAAATATTGTGGAATATGTTAAGAACGTCTTTGACATGAAATGGAATATGAAAGGGGTTTTCAAGCATGCAATGGAATCAATATGTAGTTTTGTTTCCACAGAGGAAGAGAATACGCTGATTCAACATGGAAGAGATGTTTTAAAAACATGGATGATTATGATTAACAAAATCAACATCATATAAAATATGATAACAATTTTTTTGTCGACTTATGTTCAATAAATGAACATTTTAACACAGAATATATTCACTATAATATGCAGTAATCACTTTGTGATAAATCAAGTCACATAAAGAATTTTAATAAGATATCTATAGGCTTCTCAGTCCCTACTGATACCGTAGAACACCATCGTCAAGCACCCCCCAAGCACCTATACGCATCTTGCTTTTAAAGACGTTTCCATGAGATTCACCTCCATTATTATCCTCATGAATATTCCTCACCATTATTTGCATTCTTGATTAAAGTTTCCCGTTTGGACAGAGAGCGGGCGCTCTTTAAAAGCAAGATGCATATTGGTGCTTGGGGGTGCTTGACGATGGTGTTCTACGGTATACCCCAAATGAACATACAAGTAATCTGTCTGTGACTCCAATACTACTGTTGCCATGCAAGGAAAGCAGTTTTCAGTGCAAAGCGATACACTATTAAGTGATAGCAACAGACAAGCATAAAGGCCTGTTATGTTCCAGAAGTTTTTGTAATTTGCAAACCTCAAGGGTATCAAGAAATGATAAACCTGAATACAACGTATGGATATATAATTGCTATGTATAATTGAAACAAATATAGAGATACGTGTTTATTTCTTTGCAAACCATATTACAAAGTCCCTGAATACGTGAGAGGACAGAAGCAAATATATTTGTATGTGTAAAGTAATTAATTACAATGACATTTTTACCATGTCTATATAAAATGTCTAGGTACACAGCCTTTTGTTATAGCTTTAAGATCAGCTGCTCAGCCTCTTATTATAAGAAATACAAAATAAATAATTTGTAGGATGATATGCTCAGGTCAAAATGTCTCAGAAAAAAGAAAATTATTCTGAAAATCTATCGGAGATGTAAATTGTATTCTGAAAAATGTTTGTGAAAAAATGTTTACCCAAGCACACATTTGGCTCCAAAATATTATAGTGACGTAGATAATGACAAATTTGGCTTAGAAGTCGCGCCCTCGATTGAGAGGTCAAATTCAATGGAAACAACGGTTATTAATTTCCAAATGAAATGATGCCAAGACTTTGACAGCTGTGTATGGGAAGGGCAGTGAAAACAACATAACATACATTGTGGAGCAGAGACGAGATTCATATTTGATGCTGTAATTTTTTTGTCCGAGCTTCAGGCAGTGAAAACGAGCATGGTAGCTTTGAATTAATAACGTCCCGTCTCATGCATGACGTCCCGGATTCAAACCCTGACTAGGTCATATTGAAGAATTTAAACATGGTATCTTCTGTCTTCTAGTCAGGCCATAAAGGAAGTGAAATGCACAGAGCTACCACAGGATTATAGCCATCTTCTGTAGCTTTCACAGTGGCTTATGCGCATAGAGACCCAAACCTTGGTGTGATATGCGCTATAGAAGAACTGTTTATTATTATTATTCACTGCTCTTGTAGATGTGTGTGTCTGGGCTACAGAAATGGAGATATGCACCACCGTCCGCACCTCCCCTTGGTACATGGGAACAGACTGGTGATCAGTTCTCCACTGCAGAGCCATATGTCTCGAAGCACAGGTTTATGAACATAATTTGGTGATTATTTGTTTCCTACATCCTCCAATAAGCTTGTAAATTAATGTAGACTGGAGATCACTTCTATGTGCTACTATATGGCTCAAAGCGCTTGTATATGGCCATAGACTGATGATCCATTGTTGGGTTCCCCGTCTCAAAGCTCTTGATTTTGGCCGTAGACGAGAGAATTTCTTTGTCCTTGGTTCTTGGTAGCAATATTCTCATCCCAAAGTGCTTGTACATGGCTGTAGACTGGATATCAGTTCTTGGTAGTAATGCTCTACGTCTCAAAGTGCTTGTATATGGCGGTCACGTACGTCATCACCGACTTCCAGTCTGGTCTCTCCATCTTCACCATGTCATCGATATCCTGCAGGAATAACAAGAGGAAACACAAAAAATGTGTCAAGGTTAGATAAAAGATTAAAGTAAAACATCTTTATCATTGATATAATATGGCAGCTATGATTGTAATATGATCATCAGTTTACAGAACTAATTCCAAAGTGCTTATAAATATGTGACCTTACACCACAAAACGACCGTTATGTCGCGGTGGTAGTTTCTCTGTTATTTGCTGAAATAGTCAAATTTCATTTAAAATATGAGATTCAGGATTTTAGTATTTCCTGAATGAAGGTATTTAAATCTAACTTCTGTGTAATTTTGAGTGTAAGAAATCATATTAAAATAAGATTTTTTTAATTGAATAAAAATTATCAAATTACAGAGCTTGAATGCGATTTTTGAAGTGGCCCGTTCTCTCCTTAACTTCAAAACTGCTTTTAAAAGCCTTGTTTCAAATCTTTTTGAGAGGGTTAGCTTAGTCTGAATATATGACATTTTAAAGGTATCGACTTCTATTTTATGTCATGTGAAAATCAGCACAATCATTTTTTCTAACTTATTGGTCGTCTTGGGGTGTAAGGTCACATGTATGTGAGTAACATACATGGTCTCGACCATCTCTCCATCTTTACCATGTCAATATTCATCCTCCAAAGATAGGGGAAAAGTAATATAGAATGAATGAAGGTCATAGTCATCAAATAAATGCAATGCGGTTCAAGAAATTTACATGAGAAAATAATGTATACAATTGTATCTTGTAACAGTTATACATATTCATATCTCATTTTCAATTTGTTTTTTATCTTTTCAATGATTCTCTGGCCAAAATGGCAACAACAAAAAATGTCTGAAAATGTAATATATGCTTACGTATTAAAATATTTTTAACCTCATGAAGTTGTGCTTGTCTTTTATTTTTAAATACAGTCAGCCCTGTCTATAGTGACCTCTCAATGGAGACAGAAATGGTTTCACTTTAGGGGGTGGCATTTATGGACAGGTTGATACATACAGCAGGGCTCCACACTTCCGTTTTTGTCAGTGGCCCCTTCAGGCCAGTGAAATCATTTCTTCCCCTTTTCTGGTGGCCCGAAAATTTAATTTCATCAGTAAACCTTTTACGATTCAATATATGTCACTCTTTCCTGATCAAACATGTGATGATAGATCCAAACATGACATGGAAGAAAAACAGATTTTCTAATTTTGTCAATGTCGGGTTGAATATCTGCTTGCCCGATCGGGCCACCAAAATATGACTTTTATACATTTTTGCTGGCCCAAAGTGCAATTTCACTGGCCCCAGCAGGCCAGTACGAGTGTCGAGCCCTGCCATACAGGTATTTATTGCACTATGGGATTAAAAATAAGTAGTCACTATAGAAAGATGGCTGCAACAATGAGGTTGGCACTAAATCAGGTTTGACTGTAGATGCAAAATATATACTTCACTGTCTTACCAGAATGGATGAGATTCCAATGGACTCCCCTGCTCTGAAGGCATATGTGAAATTCCTTTTCTGTAAATGATGGGAAAAAAGAAAGGGATTATTGAAATGACACAAAGAATATTATATTGCACCTGTACAAGTCATGATTCACAGCACGTACCTTAGTTTTAAATCGCTCCAAATGAGATACCAATATTCATGTAGATCTCATGGGCCCGTTTCATAAAAGGGTCTTATGCTAAAGGGATAGTTGAGTTCTGGTAAAGAGAGTACAGTTTTGGTCAAAATGATTTTTAGTAACCAAACCCTGCACCATTACATTACAAACTAATAGTTATGCCTCCACTATGCTAAAAAATGAATACAAAATTACAAATGAATAAGTAAAAAGCCTGTTATCATTAAAAAAGAGCCGTTAAAACTCAAGAGGGCGCTCTCTAAACACTCATGGGTTTCAACCATTCTAAATAAAATATTGCGCATGTGGTGTTTGTCAAAATAGTGATTAGATAGAGAGATCATCAACAACTATTTAAAAACCTCTTTTGTACATTTTTGAAAAGAGGAAGCATTTAAAAAAAATAATTAACGGCTGGTTCAAAATTATCGAATAAATGTGGGGCCCCACAATTATTACAAATGGTAATGTCTTTGGAGATTTCAGCCATTTCTGAACCGATTTTGATCAAGTTTATTCTGTCATTAAAATTGTATGCTCTTTCGATTTTGACACTCAGAATTTCATTATCTCACAAACAAATTATTTTGTGTAGCGCCCTCTATACCAAAACTCAACTATCCCTTTAAAGTGAGGCCTGTAAAGTGTCTAACTCCACGAAAATTACTTGGAGCTTCCTCGTTTCTCTTCTACCGTGTTGTTTAGCTTATGGTAAGAGAAGAATAAAATAGGGTTAGATTTATACAAATGCCCCTTTAGTATGACGATATCTATCATTCAGCTCAAACGCGTTAACAAACGGTCATAAACCTCATAAATGTCTGTTGACGCATATTTTTGCTTTTTTAACCACGAAAGCAACTTCAATAAAACAATCACACATCATTCGGACATATCTTACAATGATTTTGGTACAGGATTGAAGTCTCAAATGTCATTTTGGGCAATATCTGACACTTTACAGGCCTCACTTTAAGACCGTCTTAACTGTGACAGTTAAGACGGTCTAATAACATAAGACCCTTTCATGAAACGGGGCCCCAGGTCTCTGATGTGATATTTCCACTAAACCATTTTTCTATATATTAGTTTTCTTTTTACCAAAACATTCTTATCTTAATTGGTAAGCTGCAATGCTAGAAATTAACTTTTTTCCTTGTGGCTTATTCAGGAAAGTAAAATTAAGCATAGTAGCGAGCAGGTCAGTGCTAATTTTGAGCCCTAATGAAGGTTTCAATATGTGCATTATAACTTGATGGCTATTAATTTCAAAAGGTGGAATTAGGAATGCTAGTTTGAGAATGCTACACCCACCATGTCTTGGTTGTTGAGAACATACATGTACATAGCCAAGACCCTTTCATAAAACAAGCCCCAGATTAAGGGTTCAAGAAGTGCATTATAACTTGATGGCTATTTCAAAAAATGTTAGCCTGAATGCTAGTTTGAGAATACTGAACCCACCATCTCTTGGTTGTTGAGCTCGTTCCAAGGGATCATGTCTGGGATGTAGCTGTGTATCACCGCACAGAAGGCAAGACCATCGTTCCAACTGCTACTGAAATTTGTGATCTCCACTCCCTGGTTGACAGAAATGGAAAATAAATCAAAACCAGATGGTAAACATTTTAACATCACAAAGGTTAAATTTTACTTTCCCCTTTATATGAAATATGAGATCTCTAGTCCCTGTTTGAAGATACAGTCAAACCTGTCTTAGTGGCCACCTGTCAATAGCAGCCAACCTGTACTGGTGTTTCACTCTCTACATGGAGAAGGTCGTTGATGACTTCTTGGAAACTGGCATGATCAATAAGCTCAGTGAGTTACATACGTCTAAATTCTGTGCTAGAAAAGATTAATAAATGACAATATACAGTCAAACCTAAGTGGCCACCTGTCAATAGCAGCCAACCTGCCTATAGTGGCCACTAAACATGATCCCCTGCAGAGAAAAACAATGGAATGAACCTGTCTATAGAGGTCCCCTGTCTACAGTGGCCACTTTTCTTACTTCCCTTCGGTGGTCACTATACACAGGTTTGAATGTACAAACATGACAAGAAAGCTACATGTACCTAGTGAACAAACAAATATGTTCAGCAGAAGCTAAGAATGATCTGAATTGTAACCAAACTTATAATAGAATCGAGGTTTTCTCAAAGACAACAGTATATGGATGTAATTTCTCCAAGAAACAAATCAGGGATGTAGCTGTACCACAATGCAAAATGCAAGACTATCTTAACAAGCTTAGCTACAGAAATTTGCAATCTTTACATCCCGTTGTGATTTGAGAGAAGAACTCGAACGATAGCATTAACAAAAAGCATTAATTACAAAAGGAATTATAAAGGAAGTTTAAAACTATATTTACCTTATAGCCGACTGTTCTCGCCTGGCACCATTTGAGCAGAGCATTCCTCTTGGACCCCCCACCTTCATATTTGACCAGAGTTGACAGCGGATCCTTCTTGTCTGTGGCCTCTCTATAATAAATATAAAATTGTGACAAAAATATAAATGACCTACAGTCAGAATTGTGTATGTAGTAAAACAAGAAGAAAATGTAATTAAAGACAGGTGATAGGTTCTTGAAAAGGATCAATGTTGTAAATAGAACATTTTCAAAGGAAAATGGCAACTGTTTGAAACTTTACCCTTTGTCTTTTTCAATGTCCAGGGTAGAAATATTAAAAAATAAAAAAACTGTATATAATTACTCTATTACACACCACAGCAAGTGTTACTTTTAATAAAATGTTGTTTCATGTTTGCTTTATTTCTCTCACAAAAAAAAAAAAACTTAGTGTCCAGAGAAACCCAAGAAACCTGAAAAAACACTTGGTGATAAAGTGATATTTTACTGCTAGCTTCACTCACCCAATTTTCCTAGCAGTTGGGGAAGACTGATTGCTTGACGTCGGGGAATCGCAGGAGTCCCCCCTCATCGATGACGTGGATGATGTCCTCCTCCCTGACGAGATGGGTTCTGAGCTAAGAGACTTGGATCTCCTAGACGACAGGGAGTCGGTAGAGCTGGAGCTGGATCTCCTGGATGAGAAGTCTCTGTTTCTTGTGAGAGCATCCCCAATCATCTGTCTTGCCTCGTTGCGCGAGGAGGGCTGTGTCCTGCTACGTCCAATCATGCTGTCATCGTGCGACCGGGATGACGTGGACATCGACAGCTTCTGCGAGTCAGGCGAGGTGATGATGCTCGTAGTCGCCCTCCTGGTGTACTGGGGCTTGGAGGTGCTGCTCTTTGTGATGGCAATGGTGGTGTTCCTGCGCTCCATGGGCGGTCTTGGAGTGGAACCCGGAGAGCCCGGAGGGCTGTTGAAGGGATTGGCACCGTTCTGGTTGGTTGGACTCTGAGGGATCTTGGGTTCCTCCGAATCGGCGGCACTCTCAATGGTCTTGATGAGATTCTTGACAGAGAGCTTTCCGTTGCTCATTGTCTTACGTGAGCTGCTTCCTCGAACAATGTCTTTTTCTGAAGATTTCATGTAGGCCTGCATTCGCTGGCGAATCTCATTTTCCGATGGGGGGTTTCGTACCTGATTCTGAGTTGAGGTTGGAGTTGATGGTTTGTGCATCCGCTCGATCTTACGAAGTCTCTCAAGCTCTGCAGAAAGGCTCTTGATCTGCACTTGCAGATCCATTTTTTCTTTCTCCAAGCTTTTCACCTCGTTCTGGGCCTCATTGCGGTAATCGTTGGCAATCACAACCGCTTTCTGGAGGTCGCGCTGGAATTGCATCCATTCCTCGGAATCCCGTGCACTTGTGCGCTTGAGGTCATTGAGGTCTCTGCCAATATTTTGTTTCTCTTCCCTAAGGGTCTGCACAGCCTGGTTGAGGTCTGCTATGGTGCTCAGATGCTGCTGCTTGTCATACTCCTGCCTCTCCACAGTTTCCTCTAGCTCAATGACAGTCTCTTTCATGTTGATCAGCTCTGTCTCCAGTTCTTGCTTCTCACTGTCCAACTCACGGAGTGTTGCCTGGTATCTCTCCACCTGTTCCTCAAAGTGGTTCTTGCTTGACTCAAACACCTCCTCGACCCTCTCCAGCTCTTCCTGTAGCTTCTCTGTGTGGTTGATCCTCTCCTCTAAAGCACGTTCTAATTCCTGACACCGAGACTCTGCCGATTCTTTATCCTGCCTGGCATCCTCTAGTAGTTGAGCCAGATTCAGGCTGCCCTTCGGGTCCTGGTACTGGAAGAGCTGAGTCAACTTGTCCTTCTCTGCTTTCAAGAGTGCTTCACCCTTTTCACGCTCTACTTGGGTGCTTGAAAGTTGGCCCTTCAAGACAGTTATTTGCTGTTCTAGAGACTTCTTTGAGGCAAGCGCAATTCTCAGCATATTTTCCATCTCCAAGAGTTGATTTTTTAACCTATCAACCTCTGACTGAATCTCAACATTGTGTTCCTTCAAGAGATCAGTCAATTTATCCTGTTCCTCTTTGCTTCGTGCTAAGTCAGAAACACCATCAGAAGCCTCTTGGAGAGTTCTTGGAGAGATCATAGAATCTGTAAACTCCTCTAAATCATACTTCAATTTATGTTCATCGCATACACCTTTTAAGTGATCAACCAATGTTTTCATTTTATCCATCTTGTCCATTTGTCTGTACAAAGCATCAATCACCATGGCTTTTTCCTCTCCAAGCTTATCATTTTCTGTTGTCAGGTCTGTGACATTGTCTTGGAGATCTCTGAGTTCTTGAAGTGTTGCCTGTAGCTCTTCATTCACTGTGTAGTGGTTCTCCTCCATCTGCAGAATCCTGTCATGGAGGTTGGCCATGGAACCTTCTCCATCACTGCTCAGGATGTCCCAGTTGCCATCGGAAATGTTTGATGGCTCATCGGGAAGGACAACAGACCCATCCGAAGAGGAAAATGGAAACCCTGGTAGGATCTGCTCTCCATTCCCATCAGCGATGATGTAAGAGGAGTCCCTATTGGAAGGAGTGTCATCCATCACTTCCACTGCTGCAGCACCTTGCTGGACGATGCGATCATCCACAGGAGGTGGTGAGCCTTCAAGACCAAGGAGGATCGCCTTCTCGCTGTCCGTCCGGGACGCCTGCGTCCCCGAGTCAATGGTCTTGATGCGATCCTTGAGGATGCGGTTCTCGTGGCGCAATATGTCCATCTGGTTGCGGATGAAGTTGTTCTCCTGCTGCGTCTGCTGAAGCAGATCCTGGATCTCGTTCCAGCCCTGCTGGTTGGCGTCGTTCTTCAGTGGCACCTGAGCCATGTTGCCTGCCATCCCACTCTGCATCGGGATTGTCGGACTGTCCACAAGATTATCCGAAAATCTCTCTGTAGTTTTTCAGCCTTCACCTTATGCAGGTTCCTAGATGCTACTGCTCATAACATTGTAATGCCATCATGACCTGCAGCAGAAAAAAAGAAGTATAGAAGTCCCGTGTTAAGATTTTTCATAAGCTTGCCATGAAAGTATGCTCTCATTAAATTTTTTTTAAAAAGTTAAGATGTGCAGTCATAATTACCTATTTACCTTTATACAAGTAAATACCTATATGCAAACCTGCTGATAATTCAAGAAAAATTTTGAGGATGCTACATGATCTCAAATACAACATTTCCCCAAATGACAGGTAAAACTTATGTCACAAAAATATGGGTGAAATACTATTATGAGCATGAAGACTACAGCTAATCTATGTTGTGACACTAATCAATTAGCAGTCTACCTGACGTCCTGCACCACAGCACCTTGCGCTAACGGTAATCTAATTAGGAAGCACTAAGATTTGTGGTCATCCAGTAGAAATGACACTTCATACTCGGATTAAAAGAAAGTTACTTTTATAAGAGACCATCTTTGATCAGGCAAACAAAATAATTACAACTAAAAAAGACTGTATCAAAGTTAAGCTCATCTGTAATTTTAAAAACATAATACCCCTGATCCAAGACTAACTGACTTTGGTATAGTATGCATTTTCCAAGAAAGACAAGAACCCCATTTTTTTTTCTGGACATTCCTAAACGGATAAAAAAAATATTAGAAAGCTAGGATTTGTTCTTACACTTGATACCTGGATAAAAACAGACAATATTTGATAGTACAGCAAGTAACATATTTTGCAATTGTGATATATTATATTAACCCCTTGCCTGCGGGAACCGAGTGGGCTATGTACAAAGTCTAGATGGGGATTTCAGAATCTCGTAGGGAATGGGTTAAGGAGCTAACTGGTTATTTACAGATAAGGCATGTAGAAGTAATTCAATTTGAAGGGAAAGAGATTTGTGTGTGTGGGGGTACGGTATCTTTAAGATCCCTGCTACTGTTTATCCTAGGGATATGCTTCCCCTGCCTGCACGTGTGGATCACCAGAGCCCAGATGCCACCCACATCATTCAAGAGTGCCCAATACTTCGCCCACCTGGCCACCCAAACCCAGATAACTTGGACCCCGACACTATTTATTGGAAGGATGGAAAGGAGTTACTTAGCACTGTGTGCACCTATGAGGTTGCCTAGCTGGAATGCTCCCCAGGGAGTGGACAATGTGCACTTTGTGTGCTGGATTGAGTGCAGTATGTATCCAATGACCGGGGTAATAATAGTGATGTGCCGCGAGCGTCGAAAGACGGAACGTGTGCTATTTAAGTAGCCACCATTATTATTGGCTAAAAAATTTGCGTGATGTTGCGTAGGAGCTGCACTGCATACGCAAGAAAAAGAAGAAGATAACTAAAAATATAGAAACACATTTTCACTTGATAATCATCCAAATGTCTCATGATTGTTTGGGGCCAAAAGTACAGTTGAATGTCACAAACACAGATGTAAGCATCTGTTCTAGATTCTAGATGAGAATTAAGAGTTTTTTGCATTGAGCTGCTAAAAACCACAATAGCTTGTAGAAGGCTACAAAGCTTAGCTGCCTTGCAGTCAATGAAATCAGTTTAAGAGCAATGTACCATGCAGAAAGGACAAAATGGAAAACTGTCAATGCATATCTAATTCTGTGAATACAAAATAATGATTGTGATGACCAATCTCCAGGTCATTCACACTGAGAGAAGCACCAAAACTGAAAGAAATGTCACAGGTGATTTATCTGCAGTTTCCATTCAATTATTAAGGGCTAGGTCTGTCAACTAATAGATGCTTTATTAAAATCAACAAGTGAAAGAACTCTAAACAGGTGGTTGTATCCAAAGAGATACTGAAGAAATATCATTCAGCTAGCCTCTTTCATGTCTTGAATTAACAATTGTAGTAATGTGAAATATTCATATTACCATGTAAGTGCTTTAGTTTCACAAGGAAAAGGAGTTAAAAGATTCAGTGTAAAATGCATTTCAGAACCGTTGAGCTATGAATGGTTTACTTGAACAGATGAGTTTGTAGATGATGTTTAAAGGAGTCAATCAAAGGCAGGGCTCAAAGGAGATGACTTAATCTAGTTTGGCAGAGTATTCCAAACATGCGATAACAGAAATTGTCTCCATTTATACAGTCTCTGAATGCAAAATCACAAAATCTATCAAATGTCATCATACAAGTCTACAAGCCTCCACACTAACTTTTCAATCTACTTGCCCATTCTGGCAAGTAAATTCAGGAATTTTCAATATTTTACTTACAAGCCCGAACAGAAAATTTACTTGAACATAAACAAGTGTGAGCAAACATGAAAGATTGATTGCGCTAAGTAGCTCAATCTGCTTGGCAAATTCACTTTTGTTTTGGGGGTTTTAAAGTGGAAAATGGTTACCGCATTTGTCGGTGTATTAACCGCTCCGGTGTATTAACCGCATTTTTAAAATGCGGTTAATACGGTATTAGCCGCACCCGTGTATTAACCGCACCCTTTTTTTGTTTTTTGTTTTTGTTGAAAAAAGGTGCGGTTAATACACCGACAAATACGGTATATCAATTATAACCACTATAATAGGCATTTGATGCTAGATAGAGACATAATTGGTTGGACAGATATGACAGCTTTTTTAGCCTGAAAAGTAAAACAGTATCTCATGGGCAACAAATTAAAATACGAAAAAACAGATTTCTCGCCTTCATTGCAGATGTATCAAATTGAACCAGAGAAATTATTGAATGAATACATGTACATACAACTTTACATAGTCACAAATTGATTTCCAAAGTTTTAATGAATAAAATACAAGGCTGAGCAATGTTTAGGGAAATTCACAAGTAAGTCAAATTCAATTAACTTTGCTCACGCAGTTTGTATCTGAGGCTCCCCTAGTGCTGTATTCTGAATATCGAGTCTGTCAGTAGATGGATCGAGTGCCCATAATATAATCACCTTAACATCCAATGTAGAAGGTTTCACTAGAAACGGGATGGCTAACCTATTACTTAATTAGGGGCGCTAATTCCCCCTTCACTAGGATGTCAGTTATACTTGATTATTTATGCAAGAAGGTCCTTAATGTAAATGTACTCTATACATGCAACTTATGACTTTCTTGCAGTCACAAGGGCAAAGCTGAATACAGATTTATTTTGAGTTTTTAGGTCACAGGAAATTATCTAAGAAGGCTTTAAAGCCAAATAACAGTATTGGGAAAAACCCCACACAAACAAAATGAAAGATGCGCTTTTATCACCAACCATGCATGAAAGAATATATCATAACATATCTGATTATGTAAAGATTTTGACAAAATAAAAATAATCTATGCACAGATTAAATTTAAGTGCATGCTCGCTGAATGCACACCCTATGGCAAATACTGCCACGATGGCCAGCGTAAACGGGCCAAACTGGCGGTGAATTTCGGCACAATGTCAGTGGCATGCATTTATGTTTCAACTGATATTTCTGACTAGAACAATACTAAGGTTCAGATATTTCCACACAAGCCATTTTTAAAATACTATTTCAACAACACTGATCAATTAGTTTGGCCAATAAAGATACTTTCGGTAACTTTCCAATACTGTTATTTGCCTTTAAAACAGAATTGGTTGAGATATAAGGTCCATGACTCCATGATGTATCAAATATAATTTGTTCAGTGTTCATGGCTTTCTTACACTTACTTTTAGATTAAATGCAGACATACAATCAATCTTTAATAAACTAACCCCTTCAATTCTGCATAATTGTTCAACAGCACACAAATTCTCCATATATCCCCAACCAGAGTCTTTATGGGACCAGTCCAGAATGAGTTAAATGTCTCGCTGTGACGAAGAGTGAGTAAGAGTTTTAACATAATCTTAGGGCCCCATGACTACCTCAGACTACACTGCAGCCTTATATTGTACATTTATATTTTGTTATGTACAGTACTTCATGACCTTAGCTTTAATATGCTAGAATAAATTGAATTTTAAAAAGGCAGACGGTAAAAAAAAAAAATGTCTTTTTAAATATTGTAATGTACATTTTTATTTTGTGAAAGCATTTTGTAAAGTTAGCTCCTAAAGAAGGCTATAATATGTTTTCAAGTTTCAAATTAAATTTGAAAAAGCAGAATGAACTAGATGGATCTTCGACTGCGCGCAGTCGAAAATTATGCCTCCGCAATCACGCGATTTCAATATCAAGCCCAAATTAACATGCACTGAATTAATTTTTTTTTATATTTCTCATATATTTTGAGTCCTGTGACCTTGACCATATGACGCAAACCTTTGATGGCTACATTGGCTCCCTAAGAAACATTCAGGTACCAAGTTTGACTGAAATCTGCATTTGGTTCTTGAGATTTTGCCATTGCAAGCTTTTTTGCATGTATAATGAGTCCTGTGACCTTGAACTCAACCTCATGACCCCAAAATTTTATGGCTACGTTGACTCTTTATGATACATTCAGGTACCAAGTTTGATTGAAATATGACATTCAGTTCTTGAAATGTTGCCATTCAGGCCATTTTCGCATACATATCGAGTCCTGTGACCTTGACCTTTGACCTCATGACCCCCCAAATCTAATCAGATCATTGCCACCCCGACATGTACACTCATACCAAGTTTAAAATTGATCCGTCAACCGGTTCTTGATATCGCGAGAACGAGGCATTTTTGCACATATTATATTGAGTCCTGTGACCTTGACCTTTGACGTCATGAACCCCAAAATCTAATCAGATCATCGCCACCACAATACGTACACTCATACCAATTTTGAAATTGATCCGTCAACCGGTTCTTGAGATATCGCGAGAACGAGGCATTTTTGCACATATATCAAGTCCTGTGACCTTGACCTTTGACCTCATGAACCCCAAAATCTAATCAGATCATTGTCACCCCAATATGTACACTCACATCAAGTTTGAAATTGATCCTTCAACCGGTTCTTGAGATATCGCGAGAACGAAAACGGGACGTACGGACGGACGTACGGACGGACGGACGGACGGACAACCCGAAAACATAATGCCTCCGGCCACTTCGTTGGCGGAGGCATAAAAACAGACAAAATAAAGATGCAAGCTTGAATTATTTCATTTGTTTGTGTGAATGGGGATAACACAAAAAAGTTTAAATTACATTGTATTCAAAATATATTTTCACTTCATCAGGTTGTATTTATTTATCCTAAACTAAGCATTCTTTGCAAGATTATCTCTTGTTCGAGCAACACTTTTGGTGCAAGATTACAATATTAGTGAATTTAAATCTTTTACCCCTGTTGTGAAATACACATAATGTGGAATTTTGATCCTTGAAATAGAATGGCTCGGAACTGAATACAGCCAGCCTTCCTGATACGATGACAATACTATCTCCTTTCAAATTTCCGCATCCCTAATCTGATTAGGAATACAGTCAAATCACCTCACTCTTCGCAGCATGGTACGGTCCTGCCTTAAAGTGTTATGCAGACCGTATGCACATTTAGGACCTATATTGCCTCAGATTTGGGTCAACAGGAAAACACAGGAAAATTTTGATTGAAATTTCCAGGAGGGTGCTGCATAAAGACTAAAGGGTCGATCAAAAAAGCAAACGCATCATCATGTTTAAATGCAAATAAATTGCATAAAACTTGCGTTCGATTTGGTTTATGCAATCAAGATTTTGTTCAATCGCATTTAATTGCAAATTTGCACATATGAATACAATTTAAAGTTATATAGTATGCAACACTACCTGTTTTTCTAGTCTGTTCAAGAAGAAGCATTCTAAGAATCGTTTTTTATTGAATGCTATAAACAAGGAGGTAAATTAAGAAAGTATAACTCCTTGCTATAACTTACGGGTGCTCACTATCACTTTCAAAGGCTGTTTGGGGCATATCTGAGGCTCAATCGACCGAGCCGAGGCCCCGAGCGCTAAATTGTTTTCCACCCTTGGAATGCCTCCATACTTTCCAAGGGGCTAACAGCATGCAATCCATGAGGTATGCAAGTGACTGTGTTTAAATTTCAAAAAGTGTCAGATGCTGTGTTCTGTTTTGTGTCAGAAAAAAACAACACCCAACATGAATATCACACCCATGACCCGTCCCAGTATTTTGTAGTTAAATGCCTTCCATGAAGTTATAGCAAACAGGTATTAGAATACCTCCATGGTTCAAATTTAAACATCACGAGTTTATTTTGTACAAAACATCTATTACTACTTTACGTACAAGTAGGCTCATGGTACAAGCATTATATCATTAAAATTCACAACACTGACTTTTCATTGATAACTCTATTCAAAGTAAAGCTTAGTTAGCTTACACACAGTATGTGCGTAGGGGGACGTTCTTCTCTGGAGGGAGGGGGGGGGGGGGGGGCCTGAGGTCTTTTGCCCGAATTTTTGAATGAAAACCTGACAAGCAAAAAAAAAAGAGAAAAGTCCTCGCCTCTTTGTTGCCCGAAAATTTAGTTTTCAATTGTTCAGTCCAAAATAATGCCCGAATATATACATGTATGATATGATTTTGCCTGAATACGACATTTTTAAAGCCCGAATATGACATGATTTGAAATCACATTCCAATTTTCTCTTTAGCATTTATATAGGCCTACAAATCATCCATGATGAAGATCTATACATAATATGTTTCAGGGAGTTCAGAATGTATCAGTTGTGTGTATACCGTAAAACTCCGTGTATAAGGCGCACCCGTGTATAAGGCGCACCCCCAACTTTCTTTTTTTTTTTATACAAAACTGCTGCTTATGAATATTCATGTTTTCATTAGATAGCAATGCTCATTAAATATGCAAAATGCTAAATTCATTAATAACTGTTTTTTAATGAGAAAAATGTATGACCACTGGTTAGAAAATGTAATATTAAATGAATGCTGCTACTCATGAACATTGAATAATCAATTAGTTGCAGTGTAACTGCTTACAAAACTTGTATTTTGTTTTACTAACCACTATCATTTACATGTATGTAGGAAAAAGGTATATGTTGATAAATGTTCCCCTCACATCAAGCTCCTGTCATGCCTTATAGACCAGTGTAATACGCATTGAACATGACTGCAGGGCCTAGGGTGTCCCAAAAAAAAAAAAAAAAAAAAAAAAAAAAAAAAAATCTAAATTTTTTTTTTTTTTTTTTTTGTTGCTGTATCTGTGTATAAGGCGCACCCCCGACTTTGAAATTTTTTTCGACGGAAAAAAGTGCGCCTTATACACGGAGTTTTACGGTAGTCCAGGAGCCAATTTTCAGAAGAGGCCTAGATAAGGAGTTCGTGCAACACCTACCACAGATTTAGTTTGTCACTTTAGGCCAATTAGGGTGTCTGGGGGGCAACCAAAAAAATACACGGGGGCGACGGGCGATTCACCCCCGATACCTTTGGAATTGCCCCCGTGAGCCACGGCACGGGGGCAAAAAAAAACAAAAAAAACATGGCATAATCGGATAGATCACATCATGATAATCATTTATTAGACCCTTGAGCAGTGAAAATGATGTTTAAAAAAAAGAGCCCCCGTGAGCCTCAAAATAGCCCTCGTGAATAATTTCACGAGGGCGTTTTTCTCCCTCAAAATTCAAAATCGCCCTCGTGAAAAAAAAATATTTTTGTGGTTGCTGGGGGGTGTCTCTGGAACAATTCTAGCCCTGATGTACAGTTGATTTCTGGTAGCAACACTATTATTTCTATCAATTATGTATGCAAATTTATGAAAAAAAATCCCCTTCGGATTTTGTGATTTGTGTACAAATCCTATGGAAATGGCTTTTTTCCTAGAATACACAAAACCTTTATTATTTGTCATTCTTACCACTGCAATTATTACATTTTGGGATACAAATTGTTGGATAATGGTCAATGATTTATTTCATTGAAAAAAACAATAAAAAACAAAAGTCGAAAAAACAAAGAAATACATACTGTAAGGAAAATTTGGCTGTCGCAATTTTTAGTGTTGAAAACCTGTTAATTGAGTCATAGAAAATATTAATGCACAAAATCAGCATATTCTGAGCCATATTTAGTGATTTACAGACAAAAAGGGGATTTGTTTGCATAAATTTGCATACTTAATTGTTAGAAATAATAGTGTTGCTACCAGAAATCAACAGGGCTAGAATTGTTCCAGAGACACCCCAGAAACACCCCAAATCTGTGGTGGGTGTTGCACAAATTTTTTTTGTTGCTGGTCCTGGCTCCTGGACTAGTAGGTACACAAGTACTCACCAATCAACCGAAGAGTGAAGATTTGAAAATTCTTCTCAAATTACCAGTCCACACACAAACAAAATTTAACGTTTATAACAACTCTGTAATTCACTGATAATGACTATGTCCATATTTTATCACAAACGGCAGCTTGAGGTAGGTAAATGTACATCCATATGATCCAGGTAATTTCAAATGGATGGGAGATTCAGAACCACCGGCCTGCTCTATTTAGGAGCCCCTGTCAGTGTAATGAAGTGAATGCAAGTGTCATACCTAGAGGCTAGCCCATGTACGCCATCGATTGCCAGATTCTAGTCTTGTTTCAGTCTCATTTCTGGTACTACTTAATTTGTACTAATTAATTCATATATTAATTGTGATTTTAGCCACAGTTCACTATGTAACTCCAATGAGTGAACTTTATTCAACAAGAATATTGAATGTTGTTTCTCTTTGATAAATCAAACTACAATCTATCTATCACCAAGGTTATTTGTAAATTATTATTTTTTAAAATCACAATTTAATGGTGTCTTGACGGCAGACTAACCAGTGTTAGTCATCCAGGGGGACACCCTGTCAGCATCACAGCCCTCCCTCCAATTTTGTTCCTTCTTATATATAAATTGGCTCTCTATGAACAACTTGACCTAGCGTCGACCTAATGCCAATTCATGCCATACACATCCTTTTTGGAATGAGAAGGGAACTAAGGCACTTAGATTTGTACTTCAGAGATAATCATGTTTAAAGTTTGGGATCCTTGTAAAAAACAAAATAGCTCTCTTATTCTCCTAATACATCATTTGATTAATAATTTCAGATTGATATGATTATAATCAGAAAACTAGGCATCACATAGATAAGGCTCTGAAACAAAAATGTACAAGATGGTACACATCATTCAATTTAGCCCCAAATCAACTTACACCCTTCTTGCTATAATCTGATAACATGTACATTAGCCTGCTGTTGCCAGGGTGGGAGGTAATCATACACTGTACAGCGTAGTATAGGGAGCACCTGGAAGCACTTTTCGATCAGCTAAGGTCACACTTTTAGTAATTCTGTAAATTATTGACATGCATGATACAACTTTTTTTAAAAGTTTTAGATACTTTTAGAAGGGTTATATTTTCTTTATGAGAAATATCAAAATCATTTTCAAACAGTACACAATCTTATTTCTCTTATCATTCATGTACAATTTTAACAACAAAATTAGGTCTATCAAACACAATTCTAATAAAATTGATGAAAATATGAAGTAATCAAAAGTGGTCCATAAATGTATAAAGCTACTTACATACATGTATATATATATTTGTCATGAAATAACAGAAATATCCTTCATTTATTATACTTTGTTGAACAATCGCTAAGTAATCATAATTGTCTAGAATATACATTTTGAATATCATAAAGCTGATTCTAATCAAATGGCATATTAAAAGGCAAAAGGTCAGCTAGAGTATATGTAAAAGGGCAAGTCCAAGGTATTTGTTCCCAAGGGGGTGAATTTTCATCTTCACCCAATCAAGTGAAACTTGATGTCATTTTAAAGCTGAGATATTGAATTTTGATAATTTGAAAACAAAAATTTTAAGGGTGGCTCCAATAAGTAGTATTAATCAAATATATTTGCATAATATGTTAATCAGCATAACGCGTGGGACATCTGAATTAAAGACAAATTAAATTATATTTAAAATGCTTGTAATGATTATTTACTTATTATTGGCTTGACCTGATGTCATTACCATAAGGAAATGGGATTATGACTTTCAGCTTGTTATCTCATTCAATATGCAAATTAGATGCGTTCCAAAATCAGCATGTCCCACGCGTTACATTTTTACATCTTATTGTTTTGATTACTCGTTAATCGAAAGGTTTATTTTTCTGAAACTCTACAAAGTTCTAATTTACCTTGGGGGACATCCATAACATAGCAACAAAAGTTAAGGACATTTACCTTATTAGCATAATTCTACAATTAGATTTTGTCACGCGTGGGACATTTTGTAACGCGTGGGACAATCTGTACAGTAAAGCAATGGGTTTTTAAAAATCTTGTTTTAGCCAATTGGCAAATACACGATAATTTTGCAATGCGCAAAGATATTGGCCCGAAACTTTACAAGTGTTTTCTTTAAAGTCTTGCGCAACTTTTGGGACCAAATTTATGACGAACAGCTAGACCCTCACAAAGTCACATGACTTTTTCGAAGTTGAAGTCATTCCAGAAATTGCATGATTTTGTGATTTATGTACAAATCCTATGGAAAATAGTGTTTTTCATATGAGTTATAAAAACTCAATTATTTCTTATTTTAATCACTGCAAATAAATACTTTTAAGAACAATAACTGTTTGACAATGGCGAATAATTGATTTCATCAAAAAAAAGATGTAAAAATGGAAGTTGAAAAACAAAGAAATACATAAGAATTTCCCAAAACAAAGAAATACATAAGGAAAAATTTTGCTTTTGCAACTTTTGTTTTTATATATTGTTAAGAAATGTCATAAAGAACATTTATGCAAAAATTGAGCATTTTCCAAGCTCAAATTCTTGAAATATCTATAATAAGGGCATATTGGGTGGCGGGCCTATGTAAAACGCATGGCAGAAAAATGTCCCACGCGTTGCATGTCCCACGCGTGACAATGCAATTTTTTTTCAAACTGACCCTGTGTGAAACTCTTAAGTTTTGAGATGATGAAATTTCATATTCTAGTAGAGCACAAGATGTAATTTAAGAACATACCAATCATGTTTTGATATTGTTTATAAATTCAGAGGAATTCACATTCAAATTCAACGTTAAAAAATACCAACTTTCTCTGGTCCCACGCGTGATGCTAGCAAAAAGTCGCATAAATCATTAATGCATGGAGAATTTCAATTTTTTGTTTGGCATTTGATAAAATTTGCTCCAAAGTATCTAAAATGTAAAAAAAATTGGTGTTTCAATATTACTTATAAGAGTAAGCTCTCATTTTCGCTCTGATGTCCCACGCGTTACGCCTACAAAATAGCTTGGACTTGCCCAAAAACAGATTGAGTGATTCTGATCCACAGATAAATAAATAGGCTCTGCTGAATAACAGAAAGTTCTGTTATGAGTAGTGCTGTAACTGACCTTGATGATCGGATCGTTTGATCGGATCGGCAAAATTTTATCGATCTTCGAAATCGGATCGATGATCGGGATCGGATGATCGGCTATAAAAAAAAAAAAAAAAAAAAAAAAAAAAAAAAAAAAAAAAAAAAAAAAAATCGTTTTTTTTTTCTTTGGAAAATGATCCCCAAAAAACACAATTTCGGAATATAAATGAATACCAAAGCAACATATATCCATACTAATAAGCCCAAGGTAATCTTGTACGGGTATGCTTTCATTTCAAACTGATTACCTCTTCTTTTACAAAATTACTCACGCCGATTTTGAGCTTAGTCCCATGTGATTAATTTGGCGTAACCTTTCAGAAACACATGGGACTAAGCTCAAAATCGGCGCGAAAATTTTGGAAAAGGAGAGGTAATCAGTTTTAAATGAAAGCATACCCGTACAAGATTACCTTGGGCTTATTAATATGGATATATGTTGCTTTGGTATTCATTTATATTCCCAAAATATGTTTTTTGGGATCATTTTCCAAAGAAAAAAAAACAGATTTTTTTTTTTTTTTTTTTTTTTTTTTTTTTTTTGCCGATCCGATCTTCCGATTTTTTCTGCATGATCGGAAATCGGCAAAAACGGTCCGATCATCATGTATGATCGGATCGTGATCGGCAGGCCGATCCGATGATCGGTTACAGCACTAGTTATGAGACCCTTCGGACCTACACAATATAGCAGCTAGGAATGGGGTCAGACCCTATAGGTCAGGTCACCAATAACTATGATATTTGATAACAAACTTGAACAAAAGAACGAGAGCAAACCGCACACCACAGAATGTGCATAAAAGACATCCAATTTGATGGCATAGTGATGAATAGGTTTGAAATATGTCACAGTATTTGAACTATCCATAAACGAGATAGGCCCATTAAAGATGACTGTCAACTTGCCAGAATACTAAACTTTTGACAAACTTATAATTGAAGAAAATCTATATATTGCAATTACACTGACAAAAATTGTTTATTGTGAATTTAAAAAAAGGGGAAGCAGGTGTAAAACCATTTCCCATCAAAGAATGAGGTTGATAAAGGTTACATCTTTTTAAACTGTGCACATCAAACAGTACATGTAGCAAGTTTACTGTTTCTTTCAAACTAGACTTCTGTTCTGAAGAAAAACAAAATCACATGATTCTCCTCAAGATCTGATAATGCTTAGGTCACAAATGGTCCGCTTTGGGATACGGCGCCCATACGATGCCACTTTTAGGTGAAATCTTGCGGGAATCTTGCGGCGCCCGCAAGGGTGCCGTGGCTATCGTGTGGTCGCCATTGCATTTTTCCTCGCCGTACGATGTCAACAAATTGTGCGATGTTTTACTTGCCGTAAGCCCGTAGACACGTCTAGAGAGCATCGCACGGGCACCGCACGGGCGCAGCACGGACAGCCTTTTAAAAAATATTCTACGATTTTGAGACTGAATATTTGGCCACTCAAATCATACGAGTTCCGTGGAGTCACCGTAAGAGCACCGTAAGGCACCCTTACGGGCACTAAGATTGTGTTCACGGGAGCCGTGCGATTTATGTTTTATTTTAAGACAAAGGCCATCGTACGGGCCCCAGCAAATATGTGACTGCTACTCTAAGATACCACAGACATCGTATGATATCACAATTTTCCAAAATCGTAGAAGATCCGCCATAGGGAGAAAAATCGTACGGTGCCCCGATCATTTGTGACCTTGGCATAAGCAAAAGCAGACCTGTATCTTTATTGCACCTAGTCTTATAAGCAGGAAACAATGAATCCATTCAATGAATCATAAGTCAATTATTTGAAGGGGTGCTACAATTTATGAAAATATTGTCATAAATGATCAAAATACAAATCTTTACTGTGAGAGAGTGGTACTTCTGACAAATTCCAACAACCAATGATCTGACAAAGGTACAACCTTGATACTAAACAAAGGGAGGCAGTAAAACCACATCCAATCCCTCAAAAATGCAAACAAATAATCCAACAACCATACTGATGATTGAGGTCAAAATAGGTCAAAGTATTTGGAATACTGCACACACAACACTAACCTACAAAGTACGAACTCAACCTACTGTATGTTCTTCATTATTTGACTTAAATCATCACACAACGCTAACCTACTCGCTCAACCTACCTACACCGAATCAGTCCGAATTGCATCATCTATAGGTAATAATAAGGAAGCGATAATGACTTCCAAATTTTAGACCAGTCAAAACAACTACAGTATGGTACAAAATAAACAAAGAACGTGTAAAGGAGAATGCCTTCAAAGAGGAAGGAAAGAATCTTTAAAAAATTAGGTCAAAATTGATTGTTATTTTAAAACCACACATCAACCATAAGTCACAACAAAGCAGGATGCTCATAAAATTTTCACAAAAAGAACAAATAATTTGACGAAATCAGTCAAAATAGTTTGTACTTTGCAATAAAGTATTTGACCAGTAATATATCAATAAATGACCGAAATATTTATCAAAGTATTGGTCAGCCAGCCAGGTAAAATTTTGTGACTTCTAGGCATACCTTGAACCGATCTGAACTATTTTGTGTCTATAAAATGCAACTCTCTATGAAGAAAAATGTGAAGTCCTTTGCTATGCAGTATGTACGCACATTTTTTGTGTGAAATTGTGATAATATAACTTAGGGAATTTTTAAAGTTATAGATCAATCTATGACTTTGTGAGACACAGTTCCTGAGTACAGACAGTATAATTTAATCAATGTATCACATCCTGACAATAAGATACATGAAATACTAAATTCAACAGAAATGTCAAAATTGTTAACAACATTCAAGAAGGAAATGATTAACAAACATCAAAGAACATTTTATTTTGAGAACCTAACACAAATTATCCATCTAGACACAAGCGCACCCAAAACGTGATATTTTCAGCAACTCCCTTTTATTATATTTCTGAAGAAAAGTCTAGAAATACTGATCATCTGACATCAATATTTATAAAGATGTTTCACAGAAAATATACCACAACATATTCAAAGCTCATACTTTGAACAAGCACAATACAATCATGAATATCCAGATGTAAATCCATTATTTGACTTTGAAGAAGCATAAATGTACAGTAGACATCCATAGATCCGGCTGGTTGTTATGAATTCACTCAAAAGCATACAAGGAAATCGGTCTGTTTACACCTGTAGGCGTGAAGTGGCACATAATACAAACAGTCTCAGTCGTCCATGACAAATACTCAATTCACAGACAACTTCTTTGGTTGTTCTTATAAACAGGCAATTTGAGAAATAAACAGAAAGTAATCATTTCAAGCTCTTCTTTTAACCACTAGTCACGTTTTACTAGCAGCATTAACAAACATACCCTACGTAACAGTAACTTGTTATAAACATGGAAAATGGGGATTGTATCAAAACTCATTGCCAGAACACACACACATACTTTAAAGAATACAACAAGTTGTAAACATACTTGAATAAAAAGTCTACAGCACTTATAACGTTATCACAAGTAAATTAACATGCATGCACACATTGTTGTGAGGATGAACTGTCAACTAGTTTTTTTTTTATGTGATACTATTTATGACAGTGTAAACGTTTAGGGAACATTTGATTTACTTTTCAAACTTTTTCTTTTAAGCACACTTAATTTTGTTATTAAACTATAAACTACAATGACCCTTTCAGTTTAGCTTCTGATCAGTTTGAGGCTTATAACCAAAAATAAAACAACTAACAAAAGTTAATATTTTTTTGTTAAACAGATAACAATTTTAGGCAGCCCTATTCAAAATGTACACATGTTTGAAGGTCTTCAATCATATAGGCAAGGCAGAAAATGGGGAATTGTGTGTATGTGTGTGTGTGGGGGGGGGGGGGGGGGGGATAGCAGTTGCAAGTTTGCAACTTCGATATCCCACCCCCTCAATGGAAAGTCAATATTTGCAGGTTGTTCAACTGTTGTATAAAAAGTGTTTTGATTGCTTCCTGTTTGTCCAGACAGGAGGGAAGTATTTGACCACGAATGGTCCGTTATGGTCGTCCCTCATGGTAAACATATTGTATCAAAATAAGTTTGCCCATACATGGGTCAATTTTAAATGACGGAATGTAATTACTGCAATGCTAGAAATGAATCTTTTTGCCTAATTGTGGACCAGTTGGGCAAATAAAAACAAACTTTGTCAACTTCTAGTGGCCCAAAACCTAAATCTAGAGGCCCCAAACAACGAAAAACATAACTTATTCTGTTACATTTGTTTGCCCGATCAGGCCAGTAGAATTTAGGATCAATGAAATTTGGTGGCCGAAGCTAATTTTTAAAATACATGTAGTAAAACACTGTTTTGCATTGATGTACATTTTTACAAGGGCTCTTTTAAGCATTACAGATGCTAAATAACCCAGATCCTCAAATTATAAATTAAGCACAAATTGTGCAATTCCATACAGAATGGCCTTCCAAAGTTAAGTCTTTATTCATTTATTTATTTATTTATTCTCCATTCATGGGATGTATTGCCCTTGTGAGCTACAAGCCGTTTTTCAAAGGGGTCCAAGCCAATATAAAAACAACATACAATAATAATAATAATACACGGGGGAAACAACAAGAGAATACAAAATAAGTATAATTTATATAGTGTAATGAGTCAATTATTACATTTATTACATTTTTGCTTGTCACCTTATCTCTGGATAGATCTGTAATTCATCCACGTAGACTCTGACAGAAGGTCAAAGCTATAAAGCAATTTAAGTCCTTGTCAACATGATCCTTGACCTTATTCTGATTTATATCTCATTTCCATCTCATATCAGCTTAGTGGAATACATTGCATACCTGTGGTAATTGGGGGAATGTAGCTTTCTTTCTATATGCACACTATTAAACTATCAATCATTTACTAACGTTTTGGTGTTGACTTTCAAAATAGTTCAAGTTCAGGGGTAGTTCAGTTTTGGTACAGAGGGCGCTGCACAACACAATTTTTTTGTGAGGTAATGAAAAACTGAGTGTCGAATTTGAAAGAACATGCAATTTTAATGGCAGAATAAACTTTATTTGGTCAAAATCGGTTCAGAAATGGCTTAAAGATCAATAAACATATCCGATCGTATTTATTTGGACCCCAAATAAATACGATGATTTTTTGACAAAATAAAAAAAATGCTTACTTTTTCAAAAAATTTTGATGATCTCTCTATTTAATCATTATTTCAACAAAACATCACATTATGCATTATTTTGTATGAAAAATGGTTGAAACCAATGCCTTATTAGAGAGCGCCCTCTTGTGTTTTAATGGCACTTTTTGAATGATAACAGGCTTTTTACTTAGTCGTTTCTATTTTTGTATACCTTTCGAGCATGGTGGGGTTATAAATATTAGTTTGTAATGTTACTGTGCAGGTTTTGGTTACTAAAGTTCAGCCTTACCAAAACTGTACTACCCCTTTAAATGTTGAGTTTTGGTAAAGAGAGTACAGTTTTAGTCAAACTGAATTTTAGTAACCAAAACCTGCACCATTACATTACAAACTAATAGTTATAACTCCACCATGCTCGTAAGGAATACAAAATTACAAATGACTAAGTAAAAAGCCTGTTATCATTAAAAAAGAGCCGTTAAAACTCATGAGGGCGCTCTCTAAACACTCATTGGTTTCAACCATTTAAAATAAAATATTGTGCATGTGATGGTTTGTTGAAATAGTGATTGTAGAGAGATAATCAACAACTATTTAAAAACCTATTTTGTAATTTTTTGAAAGGTGGAAGCAAACGGCTGTTCAAAATTATTGAATACTTGTGGGGCCCCACATTTATTACAAATGGTTATGTTTATGGATATTTCAGCCATTTCTGAACCGATTTTGATAAAATAAAGTTTATTCTGTCATTAAAATTGTATGCTCTTTCGAATTTGACACTCAGTTTTTCATTATCTCACAAACAAATTTTTTTTTTGTAGTGCCCTCTATACCGAAACTCAACTATCCCTTTAATATGAAGACCCTAAATTGGTAATGCCTTCCTATTGATAATCTTTGCTGATTGATGTTTCTTTCCCACTCATTTCCTGATCAATGACAATTTATTTACATCCAGCCCATCACCGTATACAATTTAGAAGTTGACCCAATATAAAGCCTTAGAACATAAATCTTCTGCTTGAATTTTTTCTTCAAAATATTGCCTCAATATTTTGTTTCAAAATTATGAATTGCACACAGACATTCCCAACAGCAGCAAAATGAGTACTTTTAAACTTTAGAAGTTTGTTTGGTGGTAAAACTCTAGAGAATTCAATGAACTGGGAATTTATAAATTTAGCACACAACTATGCGATGTAGAAGTACAATGTAGTATGCTTAGAAGTAGTAAGAAGTAGCTTATAGTAGTAAAGTTTATAAACCAATGGTTGTTTAGTGGTAAGCTCTACAGATATTTATGAACTGTAAATTTATAAATTTATCATGCAATTATTAGTTACAGTATGGCCATGCGGCTGTGACTGTGAAAGCCAAATTACTGTAATGCAACTGTCATGCATGCACAGATGCCTGCAACTCATGATTTACTCAAAATAAAAATAGCTCCCTGGGCAGAAATGGGATTAGGTCTCTTGAGAGATCTATAAACCTGCAGATATTTTAGGAACATACATCTGTTTATCTTTTTTTAATGGTAGAAAATAACCTGGAAATATGATAGTGCGTATCTTCAAAAATGAAACCTGCATCGCAGGCTGTATCCATAACTGTAACAAGAGCACCAATTGCTTATAAAAATGAATAGCAAATTTGTATGCACACAGGTTTCTAAAATAGCACCAGAAAATGATGTTGTTTTTCACAACATAACAATGATAACATGTATAATTTTCTAGAATCTCCCAGATTTAATCTACTCTGTTTAGTTCACAGTATATAAAATGCATGTTTACAGCTCTATGCATGACAGTTTAGTCAACATTTTTTGTTGACGTTTGAAATCACTAAATTCCCACACAATCATTCTACATCGTGCAAACAAAAATAAAATGAAAATAAACTAATTTAACCACAATTCACAACTTCACAATTCAACCATGGAGCTGCATGACCAATATCCTTTTCATCAAAGGAAAAAACAATGGAATCATAATCACATTGTCTCCTTGACTACAGGAACCGGGTAGGTCATGTACAAAGTCTATGGGGATTACAGAAACTCGGAGGGAACCGGTTTAACATGTACTTTCCATCATAAAAAGGTATAGTCATTGTTTGTGTAAGCATTGAAAAGGACCTACTTTGTTATTTTCTAGTAGAATGTGGAATAAAAATGAAACTGTTTTCGATAATTTTCCTCACTTTTCCCCTAAAAAGGAGGAGACACAAACATCTTTTGTAATGGCCCAGGTCCCCGGGTTTCTAATTCCCCCATATTATTAGAGGTTGAAATATTTAGAATACAATACACTGCCGTTTCTCTGAGCACCCTATTGTATTTGGGGAATAGTCTACAGTTTCTGTGGACTTTAATTCCTGTGAGGGAACAAATGGGACCGGCTATAGCAAAACCTGGCACATGTCGGGAAAAATCAAAATTTTATACCATAACAAAGGCCTCATCACAAGCTTTCATTTGATGCTTTGTTGTAACTAATTGGTCAATAATTGGGGAAGATATAATATAATTGTTTCAATTTTAAAAATCATCTAGCTCTTTTACACACATTGTGTGAACTTAACTCTTAAAAATATGAATTACCGACAAGTGCCAGGTTTTGCTATAGCCGGTCACAAATACCAATGTTATTAGACTCTCATACGTAGTGTAAACTTCTCTTCTCTTGGCTAACCATCTGTAACGACGAAAGGATTGAATGTCAGCTCCGAAGGAATATCAGAAATTCAGAATACTATGTGTTGGCAATGGGGATTACAAACTAATACATGTACATGTATGTCCAACAGAGAGGCTATAATGTAAAATCTTTGCTAGGAAACTAACATTTAATACAATTATCAGATACTAATACTGAAAAAAGAATCAGTCAAAATCACATTGTACAATGTATCACCATGTTACAGAACTAACCACCCTTATATTTGGAGACATGGGCCCCGTTGCAGAAAGAATTGTAAGTCAGATCATGTGTTCTAAATGCACGAATCTGATTGGATGAAACGTGCACATTTTCTGACTTACAATCAATTGAAAAAAAAACAATCGATTGTATCTCTTTCTGCAACGGGACCATATGGTATACAGGAGTCAGACCATGGATGTTTACGAGCTTCTCATAAAATCCATTGTTCACGTATAACACATATTTCCCTACTATAAATGAATCTTCGCCAAAGACATGAGATATTATCCTAAGTATATATGTGTTAATTTATCCATGCATCCAGTCGTGCTGGCTTTTTTGGGGGGATAAAATCTTACACTCAACACTAGGGAGCTTTAGATCTCTGTTTAAATGAAGGGGCTATTTGTTTTCCATTGTATGTTCGCACTCCGTTTGGTGCTATTTTTAGCTCACAATAATGTCTCAGATGACCAAGCATAATAAATACACAAAACTGGGGCACGTAAATAACTTTCACTTCTCTTTATACTCCCTGCTTTAAAGGAGAAAATCAAAGAAAACCCCTAAATATGACGATATTCATATCTACAGAAAGCTTATAAGCCATATAATGAGCTTGACTGACATTCAAACAATATAACGCGTCCATAAAAGCG
This sequence comes from Echinarachnius parma, assembly GCA_037951105.1. Classification (NCBI taxonomy): domain Eukaryota; kingdom Metazoa; phylum Echinodermata; class Echinoidea; order Clypeasteroida; family Echinarachniidae; genus Echinarachnius; species Echinarachnius parma. The sequence goes on along the minus strand of JBAMJV010003967.1, from coordinate 81,471 downwards.
AAATTAGGGTGAAAACATCACCCTATTCCCAGGGACAAATTCGCTCAATCGCTACACGAAACGGCCTTTAGCTGTGACGTAAGAACCGGGCTTGAAGCCCAGGCGGCTGCCGCGGTTGTATGTAGATAAGCGTATAACATACCAGGCTGGAAAGACAAGCTTCAACTTAATTATGTGCTATTTTTCCCTTACCAAGAATAAATTATAATACTACATTGTTTGTAATTTGCTTCTCATTTATATTTTCATCATGATATTCCAACAAATGTATTGTTTGTGACAAAAAAAGTTGAAAAAAGGTGAAAAAAGAAGGGGAAACTATACGACTGTGTCGTGCAGTAGGCCTGCACAGATTTTTTACCAACAGGGCATGTAGTTTCACTTTGACATATCAGACGGAGAATTTACCACTTCCATTATGGAAACAAACAGTTAATAATCATTATGAATCAAATGAAATTTAATAAAACGAAGAATAGTTATTACTTTAGTCGATCTATCATGGCTAGTTTCATGGTTTAGCTTGAAAAGTCGAGTGAATTAGATTCGCGATCTCCTGTGTTGTTACGATTCATCCGCGATTTCTCTGAACATTGGCAGCCGCATTACCTATACGGCTGATAGCGCTGGCGGATTTACATTTCCTGCGCGCGCATCAAAACAAACGAGTGCATGTGTTAGCTAGCTAGCTTGCTCCTTCACGGATACTTCGAAGTCCATTAACAGGCTGTTTTGTTGAAATTCTTCATCCATGTTGAACTGTCAGATGTAATTCTAGAGCGAGATCGTGATCGTGTGGACTGTAGAAAGCTTTGAATATAGCGCATACGTTGGAACTACTTTTAGTTCAATAACATACACAATATGCATAGTATACGGCCGGGTATACGATCGTGCGCTTGCATGTATTTCTCGATGGACGAAACTTTTACGAAACGAAACAAAACCAAAACAAAACGGTGAGAAATACACTATTCTACCAGTTATTGACATATTGAAATGGATAAGAAATATTATATATTGTTATAACAAAGGCAATTCTAGCTCGGAACATGATTCTACTAGGTAATTTTCTTTTGAAACACAGCTATAATAGATTTGTTTTTCATACTATCTCCGTGTACATATGAACAACAATTCGGCAAAATGGATTGAGTTGTAAACAGTTATTTTACGGAGATTGACACCTTTTCAATGCCAATAATGACATGAATATTGACATTAGGATACGTTTCAGGACATGAGAGGACAACTGTGTGTCAGATATTGATTATTCAGGCAATATTCAATCGTTTTGAGAGAGTAGAACTCCGTCCACTCTATGAACAATTGCGTGTAGATCGCCGTTCGAGCTAGAGCTGTCGGGAGCGCAAAGCCCGGCTCTTACGTCACGCACAGAGCCACTTTGCTGTGCCGATTTCATGGTAAAGGGGAGGGTCAATTCACTAAAATTTCATTTTCATAAAACATGAAACTGAACACTTTCATGACTTGTTAACTGCACAAATTGCTTTAATAACTCATTCTATCATAAAATAAACCATAATAACTTGATTCTATTCCCTTTGAATTTCTACTTTAAAATTAAATAACACTTCACTGCCCTATAGGAGTATGTTCTCCAAATTCTTTATTATATACATGTAGTGCAATAATAAAGAATGCTGTAATATTATACAAACATAATATGCACACAGCTAGTGGCATAATGAGCAAAACTTTGGGAGGGGGGCTTTTAGGAGAATGAAGTGAGAGAAACAAGGTGAGGGTGTGGGAGGGGGTTTCTGCAAACTTATGACATACTTTAAAGTGTACCACCGCCCAAAAATAATATTCTTATACATGAAAGGTCACATATTTAGTAGTCCATTCCATCAACAAGTTCAGAAAAATATGTTTCCAGAAAAAAAATATAATTGGAAAACGTATCTCCATTCTAAAGCATGCGTTCATGGGTCTGCACGAAGACTACCTTTGTCCAGAGCGAAAAAATTGTCTGGGATTCTATTGTCTCCAAACGTAAGCGTGAATAGAATTGGCGCACTCGCAAATTTGTAGGAGTACGGAACCAGGAAATAATAGTGGTTCCGTAAGTGGTGGTAATGAATTGCATTGTTTATGAATTACACAACCCTTTGCAAAAAGTTGGGTATCTCTTTGATATCACAAAACGGTACTAAAACATAATTATGTGTTGTTCTTTGCCTGGTGGTCCCCTTTAACTCCTTGGGTGCCAAGCTCGCACTTTTGCACAACACAATGCACACAAATGCCATAGTGATATATAGCTTTGATATCCATGGCACTTAAAGTGTTAATGTTCTCATCTTATTGATCTAATCATGAAATTGAAGATATAATGTACCCAAAGGCTTAAGTCTATGAAAATTAATTGTTATTCATTCAATTCAAGTTAACAAATTAATGCATTCTTCAAAACTTACCTGTTTGTGTCAGTGTCACTGATTAGAAACGGTTGAGCTTCATTTTCAAGTGCAGATTAGCAGAAACTGAAGATGGGAGATATAAAATAAAAATTAATTACCCGGTACACACCAGTAGACATTCATCTCGGTACAGCATCATTTGTGCAAACATGTTGGTCAAATGTGATGCTAGGCACTATCAGATCAGTTATGAGATTCTGGTAGTAAATAATGCCCAATGTGATAATGAAAATCAATAAAGAGCAATTAACAAAGAAGGGGTAACAACAACAATTAATTACAGTGTGGCTACAGGACTAACAATCAAGGGTCCATGTTAGTAAATTTCTTTCCTGCTGGCTTCAAGAGTGGCATTTTAATTTGGATGGCCTCAGACAAAATTTGGTGACCTCAAAAATAGTACAATGACTTAAAAAAATATTTTATTAAATTATAATTTTATTATCTATATTTAAATCAAGATCCTGTTTCACTTGTCATCTGTCACAAGTAATGCTTCAGTACAACTGAACTGAAGATTGGTTGAGTGATCAGAAGTTCCAAACAAAAGATTATTTATTTTTTACTATTAAACAATAACACCGCAGAATATCTCTAGGTTTATTGTATTTTAGCATAGTATGACGTGCTACAGGACCTCCTAACTACAATTTGCTACAGAAATGTATTACTGTTCTTTAATAGACTTACGTATATACTGTCAGTAAGTGCATACAATTTGCGTTGATTAGTAACATAATCCATCTGCTGTGACACAGAGCTTAGATCCTCTGACTAATGATTACCAGTAGAGCCTGCTTTTACATTTAAGTTGAGCCACATGTTACAAGATTATATTTATAAGTCCTCTAACATATTAAATTTGGCTATGTAGGCTTACAGCATGCAATACAGGCTCATAGCTAAGTCAAAGACAAACATGTACAAGAGGGTTCGTTTGTACAAGGATTTAAGCAAAATTATCATTTGAAATCATATTTTTAAAGGAGGGAGGGGCCACATGAGTAGTCCAGACAATCCTACAGGAAGGGGGAGGGGAGTTTTGTCCTTGTCCTTTGCTTCCATCAATGACAAGTTACTGACATATTGGGGGGAGGGCGAATCAAGGGACTCTGTGGTGGTAGGGCAATCACTCTGGTGGGAAGGGGGGCGTGTGTACATAAGGCACTGGTTTTTTTAAAGATGCCAAATGTGTCAACCAACATGGTCAAAATTGAAATTAAGTGAACTAACTTCAAACATGTTTTTTTAACATTGACACAACTTATATTTTCGTGAAATATAAATATCTGGGCTTAATCTATCCCCAATTCTGCAAAATATCTATGAACATTTAGGATTTCCTGTATTTAAAAGAAAAATATGATAATTTTCACATTGCCATACTAAAATCCTACTATTCCAAATGGCATTACAAATAATACAAATAATTAAAGTGGGCTTCTGACATCATGTGTGCCATTTTGGGGGCTTCTGTTTCTTAAATTTTAGTTTTTAGGTCATTTTAAAGTGAAAAATAGCCTTAAAATTTGGATTTTGCAATTTGAAGTTTTTATAATGCAAATTTTTTTTACTGTTGTTGGTTCAAACTTATTGTATGGAAACAATACATGATAGGACATATTTACATGATATAAAATTGGAGCAAGACACTTGCAAAAAAAATTCAAATTTGATTCTTGTATGTGTTTCGGACGTTACACATTGTTAACATTTACCCTTTTTTCACACTTCTATGACCAGTTGTGGTTTAAATCTTTGCTGTTTTGGAATATTTAAATACAGAAAGTATATGTTTAGATGTAAATCTATCCAAATTCTTCTTCGAAATGGTCAAATTAACTTCATAGCACAGAAAGGGGTCTTCTATCAACCATATATGACATTATACATTACAGTACATGTAAATTTGATTTATCTATAATTATGTTCAGATCTCCAAAGTAGAGACAATTTTAAGGGTTTTAGTGAAATTATGAAGTACCTAGTACTACAATAACTACAATTTGAGAATTGTGATCTATAATTTATTGTAGCAAAGTTGCATTATGTTATGACATACCCTATTTTGTTTCGGACGTTACATGGTGTTAACATCACTTCAAAACATATCTTAACTCGCTTTGTTTGCATGATTTTGCAAGCAAAACCCATAAATATGTGCATTAATTGAACTCCCAAGGAAAGGGATAGTGAATGTAGTCCATATTGATAGACAAAATCCAAGATTTTGTACAAATATTACATGCAATTAGAAACTGTTATTATATACAGTCAAAGGATGATCAATGTGACTTTCCAGTGTTTCCTTCATCATTTTACAAAAGATAAAAGTATATGTATTGTACAATGACATACATTGTATATGATTTAAATTTTCCATTTTCTTATTTTGATAAAATATGAAGCTCAAACTAATATTATCAAACTATTATCGAAAATTAGAATAACTGTCAGAAATGCATTACTGATCAATATGATATTAGCAAAACCTCAAATTCAAGTTATAATGGCACATGTACAGTACACTTGTATGTACCACATAAGGTTACAGTCAAGAAATTATATTTGTTCCAGCAGATATGGTTATATTTTTCAAAGATAGTTGACTCGCACAAAAATGTAATTGATCATAAACCAGTAATGTTCTGGAAATTGTCTTAAGAATATGATAAGGAATTATCTTGGTGTACATGTACCTATAGTTTACATGGCATATGCCATATAGTATTTCAAAAGTAACTTTTGTTTTAACATGTGGATTTTTTTAATACAAATGATTAACATTTTAATTATTGTCAGTAAAACATGTGGATCAACGCAGATTATTTTCTTCTTATCAAGTTTAAGTATGGAAAAACATATTTTGCAACTAATGAATGATACCAGAAGAGTAAATTTAGCATAGTTATACTGTACTTTTGTATACCACTAAAAGGCTTTGTTAATGAAAATGTCTATATTTCCACTAAATGAATAATGAAACAGAGACTTAACATTTGTTTCTTATAGAACATTATAAAGGCAATCAACCTAATAATGCATTTGATGTGATACAAAAAACAAAATCAGTATACATGTAGTTCTGTGTACTTTACAACATGAACAATTATGGGGCAAAAATAGCAATTCCTCACATGTTATAAATAAAAGTTCCTTCCCAGAGACAAATAACTGATCATTTATTTTTCAAAACACTTTTGCTGGAGCAGGAAGCATATAGATCATGAAAAATGTAGATAATACTTTTTTAAATGTTCCAAATTGAATTTTTTGTGCAATCAAAATGTGTGTTAACACCATTTTGTAACGTCCGAAACGAGGTCACAATACCATACAAAAGATTCTGTAAATGGTTAACAAAATACAGGAGTTGTTGCAGCAGGTAGTGTTTCAGTTCCACAAAAGAAAGGTTATTGTTCTAAGTAGATTAGTCATATCATTCACTATATCAAGTGTCTTGTAAAACTTTAGTGGTTACAAATTAGCTGAGAAAAATCGATGAAAAATTGGTGAAAATGTGGATTTGGGGCAGACTAAGCATCTACATGTTGTTAAACCATCATGTATTTTGATGATTATGTTTCATTTACTTGATCTAAATGAATAATAATAACCATATATTATCATTTTGAAAATAAATGCACCAAAATATCAATTTTGTGTTAACAATTACCCCATGTAACGTCCGAAACACATTTGTTTACATTGGTTGATCTCAAACATTTGTTTTGGCAATTAATTACCCAATTCATGTGTAAATTTTATTTTAAAATGAATACTATTTTATATTATGATGATTGATTCATATAATGTGCCCTTTCCTGTGACTTATGAGCTTATAAGTTACATTTTTTGTTTCGGACGTTACATTTGTTTCGGATGTTACAAATGTTAACGGAAAGTTAATTTTGAATATATAATCATAACGCAATGAGCTATTACATTTTTTTTTTCTGTGATGGGAATGTACATCAAGTCTCTTCAAAACTGAGATAAATAATTGTTTGTGTTATCCCCCTTTTAAATATTATTTCTAAAGAAATATTGTTTCGGACGTTACAAAATTGTTAACGGAAAATGAGAGCATGTGTGCATTTCATGTTTTTTTTTTTTTTAATCGCTGGCTTAAGAAATCAGTCATTTCCCTTTTAGGCAATATGATGAGGAAACTGTTAGTTCAATTTTCATACTGATATCATTTCAATAAATTATGATACTGGAAGGGGTAATGAGGGGTTAAATTGTTAACGGAGGATGTAACGTCCGAAACACCAATTTTGATGGCATTGTACTGTCAAAATATTACTTTACATATTAAGCGCCGTTAATTTTCTGAAAGTTTAACTCACACTCGTTCATAATTTTCAACAAATAAAAAAAGAAAAAAATCTGTTAGTGTTTTTTTATACCTGAACATAATTGAACCCATTTTTGGTTGACAAATTTCCGTTAACAATTGGCCCTTTAGGGTTATCTGACCTATATAAAGGGAAGTCCAAATATTTTCGTTAAGGTATGGGAGATCAATCTAGGTGGATGCTATAAGAAAATACAAAAATAAGTTTTCAGTTCAGTATGTTTTTAAAAATACAGGCCCTCAAAGTGCCATTAAGCCTTTTGGCACCTTTAAAAAAACCAGAGCCATATACATGTATGTACAATAAATTTATCAATAAATTAATCACCCAAAATAATATTCTTATGTACATGAAAGGTAACATCTTTAGAAGTCCATTCCATCAACAAGTTCAGAAAAATATGTTTCCAGAAAAAATATATAATTGGAAAACGCATCACCATTCTAAAGCATGCGTTTGTGGGTCTGCACATGTACGAAGACTACCTTTGTCCATCTGGAGCGAACGAATCGTCCGTGATGCTATTGTCTTCAAACGTACGCGTGAATAGAATTGGCACACTCGCAAATGTTTGGCGCGTACGGAACCATGAAATAATAATGGTTCCGTAAGGGGTGGTAATTAATTGCATTGTTTATGAATCACACAACCCTTTGCAAAATGTTGGGTATCTATTTGATATCACAAAACGGTACCAAAACATATAATTAGGCCTGAGTCATGTCGGAATTTTTTTGTTCCGGAATCCGCCGGTGTTGTGCCGGTCGGAATCCGGTATTCCGATAAAAAACTAGATGGATCTTCGACTGCGCGCAGTCGAAAATGATGCCTCCGCCATTACGCAATTTATTTATGTCAAGCCCAAATCAACATGTACACAGAATTAATTCTGTCAACTCAATTTTGATGGTACTCTGTCTTTTAGATCTTGACGTATCACAATTATGAGCTATAAGTGACCTTGACCTTTGCCCTCATGACCCCAAAATCTAATGACTACAATTGTTCCCTATTATACATTCAGGTATCAAGTTGGATTGAAATCTGATATTCAGTTCTTGAGATTTCCAATCTCAAGCTACTTTTACATATAATGAGCCCTGTGACCTTTGACCTTTGACCTCATGACCCCCAAAATCTAATCAGTTCATTGGCTCTCCAAGGAACATACATGTACCAAGTTTGGTCAGAATCTGTCAATCCCTTCTTCAGATAACGCGATCACGAGATATTTTTGCATATATAATGAGCTCTGTGACCTTTGACCTTTGACCTCATGACCCCAAAATCTAATCAGATCATTGGCCCCCCAAGATACATACATGTACCAAGTTTGGTCAGAATCAGTCAATCCGTTCTTGAGATAACGCGATCACGAGCTATTTTTGCATATAATGAATTCTGTGACCTTTGACCTTTGACCTCATGACCCCAAAATCTAATCAGATCATTGGCCCCCCAAGATACATACATGTACCAAGTTTAGTCAGAATCTGTCAATCCGTTCTTGAGAAAATGCGATCACGAGCTATTTTTGCATATATAATGAGCTCTGTGACCTTTGACCTTTGACCTCATGAACCCAAAATCTAATCAGATCATTGGCCCCCCAAGATACATACATGACCCAAGTTTGGTGAAAATCTGTTAATCGGTTCTTGAGATAACGCGATCACGAGATATTTTTGCATATATAATGAGCTCTGTGACCTTTGACCTTTGACCTCATGAACCCAAAATCTAACCAGATCATTGGCCCCCCAAGATACATACATGACCCAAGTTTGGTGAAAATCCGTTAATCGGTTCTTGAGATCACGAGAACGGGACGCGATCACGAGAACGGGACGTACGTACGTACGGACGTACGTACGGACGGACGGACAACCCGAAAACATAATGCCTCCGGCTACTTCGTTGCGGAGGCCTAAAAATCTGCCAATGAATGATACGGAACGAACACGCACTAGAAGGTCTGCCATGGTTTTGGCAGCGCAGGCATGCAGGCCCCGCGCTGCAAGACAGGCCAACTCAACTGCCTTGACCTTGCAAGCAAGTTGCACTCTTAAAAAGTGCCGAAAAGGAACGAAAATGTCTCTTATTTTACTTACATGTTTGTATGGCTTTTAAAATAAATACAAGAACAATTACCTGCAAAAACAGCAACAAAAAAAAAATGCGCTGATTATATCTCGAACATTTTCTAACTCGCTCGAAACTGCATGAACTGAAGCTAATACAACGACACGAATAAGTCAACACTAACTTGTATACTTTGCGTGCAAGGCTATAGGGTCTATTTTCCTACGCGAGATCCATCCGCTGGGGATTTCCCGAATTCCCGGCGGATCGATCTCGCGCAAGAAAATAGACCCATAACCTGCACACAAAGTATACGAGTGATATGGCGGGCTGTGTCGGAGCATTAGTACCGATAGAGGGCGGACTGGATGTCAACGTTTGAGAAACGTTTGATGACATATGGTACGGCGCAGCTAGCTCTGACTGATAGCAGCTGCATGACTGTGCGGGGCGCGCCGGGGTAGCTAGCCTAGTCGATCGTAGTAGTACTCGCTAGATCCAGTGCTAGATCGGCTTTCATATAAACGCAGCGGATTTCTTGTCGTTGTAAGTTGCATTCGACATCGTCTTTCTTGTACTTTTTTGTCATTTGTTTTCTTCTGTTAGTTTTCTACTACAAAATATGAATTTTTGAGGAAAAAGAGGTTTTCCGTGATTTTCATCGGAATACCAGAACGGAGAAAACAAAACCGGAACACGCACACACCGGACGGATTCCGGTATTCCGTCCGTTCCGACCCAGGCTTACATATAATTATGTGTTGTTCTTTGCCTGGTGGTCCCCTTTAAGTAAAAAGGTGACTTGGTGCCCTTCTACAATTTCTCAATCGACAGTATCTGCCATTGACACGTGGAAAGGAAGTGCAGAGTCTAGCATTTTGATCAGGTGGAGGATGCACCCAAGCCTGCCTCACGAGTGCTTCTCGTAAATACCACGGAAGTGCAACCCAAGATAATCATCTCAGTCGCTACCTAAACTTATATGCCAGCATCCCGTTCTGGGGATGATTAATATCCCAAGCTGAAGAATATTTAAAGTTTAAACTAAAACATATTTAACTGACAGTCTGACAGACTTTGGTAAAAACTTAAACTGGAGAAGTTGGATTATAAATAATGATAGCTAAATATTATATTATTAGCTAGCTTGTCTAATTTCTACTGTTTCTGTTGAAACTGCAATAGTGCCTGTACTGAAAGACTTCAAAGATTAACACATTTATAAACACAAGTATTTATGAATTCCAGAATATCAGATTCATCCCAATTAGTTTAGGAGATATGCTTTCAATTGATAGAAATCAAGTGTTACTGAAGGTGATAAGCTTCCAAGTGAACACTTCTAGTACAATCTTGAGTTCTATTTAATAAAATAATTTCTTGGTCACATAATTTAGTCTTTCTCATGTGTGAACCTTGTTTTAAACATAAATTCATAGCTCATTAACAAAGTCACTCTGGAAAGTATTTCTTCATATTGAAAATCAAATAAATTTTCACAAAACTATCAGCCATCATCTGTCAAAATGTATGGGTACAATTGCATTAGGAACATACTGTATGTTTAATTACTTTTAACAAGATGTGATTATACCAAGAATGTTAACGGCTGATTGCAACACGAGATGCAATAATACAGTTTTTATCCATATCTGTCGTAGACATGAAATTCTTTTACAAAAGTTCCACTATAATTCATTATAATAAAAATATGATGACTCATCACAAGTTCACAACACTGTTATACACACAAAAGAGTAGGAAACAAGTTTGAATGGATCCATGGGAGTTAAGTAAACAAGATCACAGCTTCTGTTTAAAAAGAAAATAACTTTTGTGCCAATGACTTTGAAGAGTGGGGAAGAATGTGTCCCATTCTTTGCAAGTCAAAGGGATTCACTGAAGGGAATCCAACCAGTTTGGATTTTTGCAGAACATATTTACAAATTTGTGAACTCTTGAGGAAACTGGAACATTCCAGCGTTGTGCCAAATTATCGACTTTTAAAAAAAATAAATCATTTTCATTCCATTTTCTCACAAGACTGGGTAAAGGAGTTGCATGCTAAATTGGAATCTTGAATACTTCTAAATGTTTTAAGAAACAAAGGATAAGTTCATAACATAATAACATACAAATTATGCCATTCAAATTGTCAAATGCCACTACAGTAAGCTACAGATCTACAGTTATTTTTACATCTAGATTTAATTATATTAAATTAATGTAGAACAATAATAATCATCATAATTTAACAATTGATATCAATATGAATATTAACGCAATGAATTAAAGTTCACTGCTAATAAGTAATATTGTTACTTAGAACACAAACATTTTAAAGATTATGAAACTATTTTTGATCAGTTTCATCTTGTTAAAAATGTATTATAAAATTTAAAGGGTATGTTAATGTTTTTGTTCCCATAAACATACATTAAATAATATATCTTTCCTTTTTATATTGTGCATGGTCAAAATAATGAAGTATACAAATTTCAATGCGTTTGTAAATTGTAGCTCCTTAGTATCCTGATGTTGTTGTTCTTCATGTTTTTAATTTTCATGTAATACAGCAAGGCTTTGACATAAGCAGAGGCCAGGTGACCCAAGGGCACCAAAAAATGAAGAAAACAAAATTAATTTGGTAGCCTAACTGGGCCACCAAAATGTGTACATTCTGGGTAGGCAACAAGTACAAAATGAGACTAATTACAATTTATACATTCTCTTTAAAAAACAAACATTACTATGATTGAAACATGCAACAAATAAAAATGAAAACTATATGAGCAGCTGCATAAAGTAAAAAAATACAAAATACATCAAATACAAATTTCTAAAAGAATGTTCACATTATATTTATATAGCTAGCTTGTAAGTGCCGTCTTTCAATCTAGTATTAATTCATGTCAGTGTCAGATTTTGCAATATCCTGTCACATTACTAGAGTGATTAGCAGTAGAGGCGCACGTTCGCAAACGGTGATTGTCCTAAAAAAAAACAAGGATATCCTTGTAAACGAGGACAAATTGCATCAGTATGAGGATCGTCCACTATTTTTAGGGATTTTTTTTCTGTTATAATGCCCTATATAAGGCTATGGAACTAGGGTTACAGTTATGGGGCTTGAGACTGCTAAAAATAGATTCCTTGTAATCTTATACCCCAAGTTCACCGTCTTCTTTTGTGTTGTCCGTCTTCTCACAGGAAAAAAATGTATTTAAAGTGCAAATCTGTGTGTTATAGTACCCGTAACCCTAAACCTAACCCTAAATTTGGTGGCTATAGGTCAGATTTAGTGGCTATAGGTCAGATTTAGTGGCTACAGGTCAGATTTAGTGGCTATAGGTCAGATTTAGTGGCTTAAGTAACCCAGATTTAGTGGCTACTATGGTTAGATTTAGTGGCTATATAAGTTAGATTTATTGGGCAGTACGAAAATTGAAGTTAGCGACCAAAATTCTCTAAGCCTACTAAAGTATAGTTTTGCCCTATCGCGACCTTGCCACTGAGAGCAGCAATGGAATGGGAGCTGATTTTGTATTTTTTCTTGTTTCTTGGCAATTATGCAAATGTCATTATAAATGAGGACAATTCCCTAAATGTCAGACGATCTGCATTTGCGAGCGTGCGCTTCTAGTTCTACTAGTACTGATTAGTATCTGCAAGAATCGTCAGGATTGAGGGAGATTAATTAACCGGAAGAAAAAGAATAAGAAATTTTGCTTCAACAATGCTAACTTCAGTGCTCCGGTGATCAGTGAATCATGAATGTTGCAATGTGCTGTAATTTTAAGCATCCCCACCATATTATACGGAGCAAAAGGGTGTCCCCAACGCACCCCTGTTGACAAGCCAGCACCTCGCCCGAGCTCCCCGGCCCGGCCCCTACGACGTGTCAGTGCAGTGATTAACCTCCCTCGTTCATCGTCACCCCACCCCCATCACAAACGTCAAAACTCGTCTCTCTAAAACCGCTTCTCACAGTCATTCTTCACAATTAAACAACCCACATATAAACTCCAGCAAATCACAGCAACAATAAGAACACAAACGAAGTATTTCAACAATTTGATAAGAAGAATTTTACTTACTGGAACTCTCGATTTCACGGGCACCTAAATCCACGACATCAGATAATTCACTGCTGTCAAATAGATATCGGACGTAACGTTAACGATACACGATACCAGTACGTATAGTGCGATCGAGATCGAGACCGACTGCTGCATGCATGCAGCTAGCAAAGAGTGAGAGGGGTTGTCTGCTATAAAGCAGCGCTCAGCCACAGTATAGTATGGTAGTTGGCGCTCTGCAGAGTTCCTTTCCCCCTGCATGCAGGAGCAGAAGGATTGATAATTATGTTGATTAAAATATGCCTGTAATTATTTGGGAGAAGATTTTTTTTTTTTCAAGTACCCTGCAATCATTTCCCCAACTCTCGTCTATAAAATGTGTGGGTTCTTATATTTAATTTGGCTTAGAAGTGTAGTAGATGAAGATTTTTTAGTAATAAGTACCGGTAGTTGCTGCAGAGAGCTGGTATTTTAGACTGGTACCTCAATGGTTGCTGCATTCATCATCAACTGTGTTACTTCGATTTACCCAGCATGTGATACTGCACATAATTAGAGGAGAAATCTGGAGAAAGGGGGGGGGGGGGGGGGGGGGAGGAGCGTATGAGTATGCACCCCCACATACATACATATATATACAGTTACACAAACACAATTTTGAAGGCGGGGGGTGGGGGCTGGGCAAAATAACAAATTGATGTCAACCCCACGAGTTATAACACATTTTAAGACTTTTTTGGTGAGCAAGTTTTATTGGGGGAGGGGGGGAGGGGGGGAGGGGGGGGGGAGGTGTAAGTCGATCTAATTTGTAAAAAAAATACATGTGGGCTCTTGGTAATTTAGCCCTCCAAATGAAAGAACCCCCATAAATCACAGTTCAATATGAAACAGTGTTGAGACTACTTGCACACACGCATATATACTCACAAGCACAAACTCACAAACTTTCTTTAGGGATACAGTAACATATAGTAAAAATCCTCAAAAACTTGGGGCCTACTTGGAAATCTGGTAGTTCTCACATACCTCATTGTATGCGTATGACCAATAGAATTTTTAATTTTTCTCCGAATTCAATTTCATTAAAAAGATATTTACGAATGAATTGTTTGGTTTTGTAATTATCCACTGGAAATTTATAACTGTGTACAAAGTCAGTGCAATGAGTTAGCAAATATCACTTTGCATTTTCACTCATTACTTGGCCATATAATATCCATTTAACGTGATTTATTCAGTGGTCATATCAGATCACAACAATACACAATTTATCAACCATTTATCACTTTTTGCAAAGTTACTGTTGCTTTTTTGAGAATAAATAAATAAATGCATAAATCAAACTGAAAATTTAGCATTTAAAGCTTTATTTTCAAGAAAAAATAAAATGTTATTTTGTTCTTTTTACAAAAGTTTAAAAAAAACTTGCATATACAGTACATGTAATCAAGGTAGTTCAACGTAGTTGATTAAAAAAAACATAAATAAATATATGAATATTAGTTACTTGCATTCCAAACTTCTGTACGAGATCCATTCGATTAGTGATGTCAAGAAATATTTCCCCCCAAATAATAGATCTTCAGTATGATGTACCGTAAATCTCCGTGTATACGACGCACTCGTGTATACAATGCACCTCATTTTTTCGAGACAGCAACAAAATTAAAATAAATATTCATATATTCATGAGCAGCAGTCTGTCACTGCTCATTAAATATGCAACTTTTTACTAACCACTTTTTTATTATGAGAAAATCTATATGTTTATGAATGCTACTATTGACAGTAAGCTTTTAGCAGGAGCCTAGACCAGTGTCATATGTGTTCCAACAGCACTACAGGGTGACTAACAAAAAAACATAAGACGCATCCCCCACTTTGGCATTTTTTCCGGTGGAAAAAAAAGGTGCATCTTGTACACAGGGATTTACGGTGAATGAACATTTGTATACAGGGTGGCCCAAAAAAAACAGAACGGGGCATTTCCCAAAATATAATACCACAATGTTTATGTTCATCGGATAGTGCGTCTTTTCCAATGAAAAACGATACCAAGAACAGTAATTTTGGTCAGGTCGTTTTTGTTTAAGGGCGCTGTGAGTGAGACCATGTCAGGTGCCAATTTATGTCGATTTCGACCTAGTCAATGGCAGTTTAACCGCACTCCTTGCCCGTAATACCATTCAGCAACCATGCCCATTCTCTCGGCACACGGACGAGTGCACACTAACAATAGTGCGCGATGCTCAACGTATGAATGGCGGTTCGTGCGATTCATCAAGCGCTGGCTCAATACAAATTGACAAAAAAGAGAACCTGACATGGTGTCACTCACAGCGCCCTAAAACAAAAACTACTCGACCAAATTGACTGTTCTTGGTATCGTTGTTCATTTGAAAAGACACTCTATCTGATAGACATTATACATTTGTTACTATATTTTGGGAAGTGCCCCGTTCCATTTTTTTGGGGCCACCCTGTATAAAGGCAAACATACAAAACCAATGAAATGATGTAGTGCTTTCTATGACCTACCTTAAAACTGATTTCAATGGCAGCACTATGGTTTTGAAATATACTACTTTTATGAGGGGCAACATATCGTTGCAACATAGGACAACATAATACAACATGATATTTGCTTATGCGTTATTAACTTGAACATTCATAATACATATCTATGAGCAAGTTTGTACTGCTTGCAGTGGAAAAGCAAACAAAACAAATGCTGGTAAGAATATTTGTTTAAATGACTGTCACAAATAATGCATGTCTTTTGAACGTTGTTTATCAAAAGTGAATTTGCACAATTATATTGTTTATCAAAATGAATTTGCATAATTATCAATAACTTAGATAACAATAAAATAATTATGAACTTCCGTTTCTATTCTGACTGCGCGAGTACTTTCATGTTTGGCTGGTGATTAAAATAATTGGAACAAAACATACACATGTTATATCCTGATAGCAAATGAAACCTCTCTAATGGTACTATAGATGTCAAAATACCAACAGTTTTGTAATAATATGAACATTTGTATAGCACTACAGCACTTATAAAGAGCTCCTTTTAAATTAAAAAAAAACAAACAAAACCAGGATGTATAAAAAACATATATACATATCTAGTTTTATTTCAATCCTATCATTTTAAACTTTTAACCATATCCAGGGCAGTATGAATTACTACTGGCCTGGGGCAAAGACACTACAAGGGGAAGACTGGACACTTCGGGGATTTTGTGTAACGCTGAATTTCGTACATGGGGAAGGGCGCCCCTAGCGTTGAGTAGGTAAACTTCTTGTCGTTTTCGCGCGTAGCCATTGAAAACACAATAGGGAACAATGGCGAGCAGGTCGAAAATAGCTGTATCTCCATTTTGGAAAGAGGTGTACCTTTGAAACTTTGCATACAGATAGCATTCTGGTAGTTCTTTAAAATGATACCAAATTTGTTAGGAAAGGTTTTGTAGTTGTGAAACAAATTAAGAAAATGTTTGCAAAAAATCCCAAAATGTAACGGTGCCACCGTATTTGGGAGGCGAGTTCATGACACATGACCATTTATTGTTTGTTTGTTTGTATTTCATTTAATCACGGTATATACAATAATAAAATGCCCGCTTTCAGCTACAAGCTGTTTTTCAGCAGGGCCGTGAAACATAAGAATACAGAAATACATAATATACATAAAATAATACAAAATATACATTACAAACAGGTTATTTAAGAGAAAAAAAAACAGAAAAAACATATTTACAAAGATAGGGGTAATAATAATTTACAAATATTAATCAGAATGAACGTGGAAACCAAAAGGCATAAGTACATGAGTATAACAATCATTGAACAGCTAATATGCACATGGATTATACATCTAGTATGGTTAGCTTCATTATTTCCTTTTTAAATATCTTAACGTCGTGTATAATTCGTAAATGAATAGGTAGAATGTTGAACAGTTTTGATGCATCATATAATGTGCTATTTCGAACAATTATGTATCCATGGTGAATGAAAACAGAATAAGATTAAGCTCCAAAACGTATTGTTCCATAAAATTTCAATACCAAGAAACTTTTTTGAAGAATTTTCAAATTATCAATTCCAAAATGTAACCCTTTGTACCACTTTTTATACTATTGATTGTGAAAATGACCATATATATAGTTAATCAACAGAACGTTTTATGAATCCTTGCCATTATATAATATAAATTAGCTTTGATATTTTTAAAAATTGTAGGTAACAAAGGCAGTTATTTAATTTAAGGTGTAATTAAAATTTAGATCAAACTGAGATCTCATTGCATCGTTTATTTTGTTGGTGTGTGTATATGTATGCGTGTTTGTATGTCTGTGCATTTGTGTGTGTGTTTGTATACATTTGTGTATGTATATGTGATAGTATGTGTATGTGTTTGTATGTTTGTAGGCCTACATAGTACATGTATGTATGTTGATGTGTCATGTGTTTGTGTGTGTATGTGTCTACAATAACATGACCAGCTTTCTGGCAGCTTTCCCACATGGAGATTTTAAATTCAGAACTAGAAATGCTGTGGCACACTAACTATTACCAAAAAAAACACCAAAAACAAAACAACAGATTTCTAGGGACCCCCCCCCCCCCCCCCACCCCCCCCCGTCCAGCTGCCGTGCGGCCATACCCTTGCTTCCACCCAAATTCTAGCTGTAAGAGTGTAGGTCTACCCTATTTTTTGAGGCATCGCATTTCCGATGTGACAGTTAACAAAATGCTTGTGTTTCAGATGTGACACTCTTGTTAACAACAATTCTTCCAATTCTTCATATAAAGAGAAAAGAGGTATTTAAATAAATGTTACTATTTTGATTCCAAACCATGACACAGGTAACTGCAACAATCTTGATGACGAGTTCGTTTTTAACAGCAAGCAAAGAAAGTTGTACGTGAATGTTGACTTGATTCTGCATGTCTACTATTAAATATTTCTTGGAAATTTTCACCTGTAAACAGACAAACTTAGAAACAAACTCCTTTTAATATTTGGTGTACATTTTGAGATAAAAAAGCAAAAATAAGAAGGAATTTGATACTTCACTACCAGTTCCCTATTGTGTTTTCAATGGCTACGCGCGAAAACAACAAGAAGTTTACCTATCCAACGCTAGGGGCGCCCTTCCCCATGTACGAAATTCAGCGTTTCATCGATCGCTGTACAAAACCGGCGCAGTGTCCAGTCTTCCCCTTGTAGTGTCTTTGCCTGGGGCCACTCAGCACATCTTAGCTTTGGGCCATAGGAATTTCACTCAGAATGTCAGATACTTGGTTTAACCTGCACACCCTGGAAAAGAAATGTAAGAGACTATTTGACATTTTCCTTGTTTAGGGCAACAGAATTCTGGGTTCAGGCCATCAAAATATGATAAGGCTTATTTTACTTGCCACAATGGGCAGCAAAGGAATAACTGATAGTTTCTAGCCCTGCCATATCAACTTTGTAAGCTGATAAACACATAACTGAACATTACAAATAAACACAAAAAACATACAACTGTTTAAGTCGATCTCTTAAAGAGCAAAGAACTATCTCAATAGAAGTCTACTTGCAGCTATCCATGTAGTATTCATAAAGAGACCATTATCTTAAACTTTATTAGTACAGTATACATGTTTTGGCACATTGGTAAACAAAAAATTAGATGGATCTTCGACTGCGCGCAGTCGAAAATGATGCCTCCGCCATTACGCAATTTATTTATATCAAGCCCAAATCAACATGTACACAGAATTAATTCTGTCAACTCAATGTTGATGGTACTCTGTCTTTTAGATCTTGACATATCACAATTATGAGCTATAAGTGACCTTGACCTTTGCCCTCATGACCCCAAAATCTAATGACTACAATTGTTCCCTATTATACATTCAGGTATCAAGTTGGATTGAAATCTGATATTCAGTTCTTGAGATTTCCAATCTCAAGCTACTTTTACATATAATGAGCCCTGTGACCTTTGACCTCATGACCCCCAAAATCTAAGCAGTTCATTGGCTCTCCAAGGAACATACATGTACCAAGTTTGGTCAGAATCTGTCAATCCCTTCTTGAGATAACGCGATCACAAGCTATTTTTGCATATATAATGAGCTCTGTGACCTTTGACCTCATGACCTCATGACCCCAAAATCTAATCAGATCATTGGCCCCCCAAGATACATACCTGTACCAAGTTTGGTCAGAATCAGTCAATCCGTTCTTGAGATAACGCGATCACGAGCTATTTTTGCATATATAATGAGCTCTGAGACCTTTGACCTTTGACCTCATGGCCCCAAAATCTTATCAGATCATCGGCCCCCCAAGATACATACATGTACCAAGTTTGGTCAGAATCTGTCAATCCCTTCTTGAGATAACGAGATCACGACCTATTTTTGCATATATAATGAGCTGTGACCTTTGACCTTTGACCTCATGACCCCAAAATCTAATCAGATCATTGGCCCCCCAAGATACATACATGTACCAAGTTTGGTCAGAATCCGTCAATCCGTTCTTGAGATAACGCGATCACGAGCTATTTTTGCATATATAATGAGCTCTGTGACCTTTGACCTTTGACCTCATGACCCCAAAATCTAATCAGATCATTGGCCCCCCAAGATACATACATGACCCAAGTTTGGTGAAAATCTGTCAATCGGTTCTTGAGATAACGCGATCACAAGCTATTTTTGCATATATAATGAGCTCTGTGACCTTTGACCTTTGACCTCATGACCCCAAAATCTAATCAGTTCATTGGCCCCCCAAGATACATACATGTACCAAGTTTGGTCAGAATCTATCAATCCGTTCTTGAGATAACGCGATCACAAGCTATTTTTGCATATATAATGAGCTCTGTGACCTTTGACCTTTGACCTCATGACCCCAAAATCTAATCAGATCATTGGCCCCCCAAGATACATACATGACCCAAGTTTGGTGAAAATCCGTCAATCGGTTCTTGCGATCACGAGAACGGGACGTACGTACGTACGGACGTACGTACGTACGTACGGACGGACGGACAACCCGAAAACATAATGCCTCCGGCTACTTCGTTGCGGAGGCATAAAAAACATGGTGTCATTACACCTTTTTATCTCTAAATACAAATATATACAAACAGATATATGTCCGTCTTTGCTGTGATCGACTTGCATGAAATACCTCTCTATAAAAACCATGTAAAACAAATATAGATATATGTCTGTCTTTGCTGTGACTTGCATGAAATACCTCTCTATATATAAGACCATGTAAAACGGAGAAGCAGATTTGGATCAACTCAACTGACTTAAAATAGTACAATGTAGGTCACTAAGACCCCGTTTACAGTGAAAAAAGGGCCGGGCCGAGCCGCGGCTCGGCCCAGCCTTTTTTTCACTGTAAACGCTCAAAAGGTCAAATGCGGGGCCAAAAGTGGCCGCGCATTTGGCCCCGCTCTGGAGGTAGTCTCGGCCCCGCTTTTTCTCACTGTAAACGCACGCAGGGCCAAATGCGGTACCAAATTGGGAAAACAATTCATTGCAAATAACGCGCCTTTGTTCTGTGACCCCGGCGCGCCCCCAAAATAATGGTTTGTTGACATGCAGAGCGCCACTACGACAAGATATCGAAAGGGCGGCCGGGCCGAGACCGCCACTGTAAACGCACAAAATTGGGGGGCCGAGTACCGCAATTTATGCAGGGCCGAGCCGCGGCTCGGCCCGGCCCTGCACTGTAAACGGGGTCTATGAGTACTTAGATTTCTGGAGAAAAAAAAGATACCAAAGAATTATACAGAGCCCATTTTAGGCAGTCTATGCATATGAACCGAGTCCCAACGAGCAGCACAATCCCACAATGCTTTCACATCATTGCCATACATTGTACATGTTTAACTTCTTGACTTGACATTATTTTCAGTGATTATGCTGTTTATGAAAGTAAGATTGTCTGCATCTTGATAGTTATTTTCCTCCTTCCCATGCAGGAGAGTTCCAGAAAATACTAGGGCTAGAGTCTATAGATGAAGAGTTTGGGTTGTACCACAACTAAGTCAAATACAATGGGCCAATCATCCCCATAGGCAACACCCATGTCTACTTTTTTTAAATGTATATCAGCAAACTGGGCTGGTTCTTGATTATCCATGGTCTTTGGTCCTGGTCTTGCTACTAGAATTACTAGATCTCTCCTTGTGCATCAGCAGGTTCAGGATTCAATACCCATTCTGAGTAATCTACAGATCTTAGAGTTAATGCTCCTTGGGGGTGTTTCACAAACATCCTAAGTTGAACTTATCTCTAAGTTGGACTTAAAAACTATGGAAAGCCATTTGTGTATTTGAACAAATTGTTGAAAAGTTCTTTTAAAAAGCATAAGATGTTTATTCAAATCATAATTATATTTTCTATTATCAAGGAGATTTCACGCTCTTGATGTAAAATTTATGAAAATCTAAAATACTTGCATTCTTGCTTTTGAATATGTTATATACCAAGGCTACAAATGGCTTTCCATAATAGTTAGGTCCAACTAAGAGTTAAGTTCAACTTAGAATCTTTGTGAAACACCCTGAGCATTTACTATAAAAGAATGTCTTATACACATTCATCAAACCAAATCTTTAATCCTTTATTCTCGGTGGCAAGGTTTCACCTGATGTATCTCTCAACCTTAATACAAAAGGTCGTTCATGAAAGCAGGATCATCCGCATCTAGAAAGTCTTCAGCGTCCTCCTCCCCCATCGCCCACTCATACTCATCGCCATAGGCAACGTCCATCAAGTCTTCTTCTACGTCAACAAACTGGGCAAGTTCTGGGTTGGCGTTGGCGTAGTGTCCCGGTCTCGCTGCCACAGGGTCAGTCTTTTGAGCATCAGCAGGTTCTGGGTTCAACACCTGTTCTGGGTTGGCATTGGCATAGTGTCCCGGTCTCGCTACCGCAGGGTCAGTCCTTGCTTCTGGGTTTAATGCCCCATCAGAGTCAGCTACACTTTGGTTCAATAAAAAGTGTCCTTGAGCACCATCATAAAGCCCTTGAGGGGGATCCTGAGCACCAACCACATGTCCTCCAGTGGGTTCTTGGTTCAAGACCCTGTCCCATGGTTCGTCAGAGTCGGCAGGTGCCTGCAGGTACTCAATGTCCCCCTGCTCCCTGAAGTTGTATGGAAACACTTCTGGCTGCCAGGGTGCCTGGCGAGGTCCAATGCGATTCTCTGCATCCCTGCCAGCTTCATTCTCCCCCAGGCCTTCTTCATCATCTTCATCTTCTGTTGACGACTTATCCCAGTCATCTTCATCAGCTACAAACAAAGTAGATAATGGGAAAAAACTATTAAGTTCTATGGCACATATTTCTGTTGTAAAACTTTTCTGCTCTCATCATTATCATTGCCGTTGTCATCATCATTATCATTATTATCATCATCATCATCACTATCATCACCTTAAACCCAACTGGTTTTCCTCCACCTAACAATCATAGTCCATCACCACCAACACCATTATAATAATCAGTTAACATCTGCTTTATCATTATTATCTTTGTAGTACTTATCAACACCACCACCATCCAGTCAGAATGCTACTCAGCCAGATTCCACTCTATTCATTCAACTCGTATTCATAGATTTGCGGGGCGCACGCACCAATGAGCAATGCAGAGGGGTATTATTTTGAGCTTTATGGAACCTTTACATAGTCTTTAATGAATGAATGTGGTATCAAATTTTAGAGGAAGAATCATGGTTTATGTCTATAATATTAAATCAAGTATTAAACCGAATTTTACCAGTGAAATTTGTTGTCAAATATCACCAATTTTGCACAAGTTCAGAGGTTGAAAATAACAGTTTATACTTCTTGAGTCTCATTGATTTTATAATCACTGTAAAGCATGTTTCATACTCTTTCAGGATATGGAGGTTTTATTTTGCTACGTTGGATAATCGGGTCAGGAGCCAAGAAAATACCACTCAAGTACAAATTAAGAACAACTCAAATGCGAACGAGCATTCCCATTGGATTGTACGAAGGGGTGTGTTTGAAGCAGGACAGTGATTGGCCTAATTCAAATAACGCAATACCAGCCTCCCCCTCAGAACTACGCGCTGTGCGGGAAAGAGAAAATCTCTCTCCCTCTCTCTCTTAATCGCGGGACGTGGAGAGTCTGCGTGATGCTGATTCAACCAATCAACGAGCTGGGTTGCCGCTGAATGCCAACAAGTTGATATTTTATTCTGTCCTTTGCTGGTCTTTGTTGGCTCCTGACCCGATTACGAAATAAACGGCTACGAAATTGACATATTTATAAAGTGTATTAAATTGCCTTTCATATGGTATAAATATGAAGGAGACGCAACTACGTTTTGTAAGTTTTCAAGCAGAATGAAAACAAACTTTAAAAAGTGAATTTTGTCAAGTTATTACACTTGATTTTCATCTTTTTGTCTTTGTCAAATTAAAAATATAATTATATGGAAGCAATGAGTGAAATATTTTCTACAATGTCATATATCACATTGAAAAATAAGTTATTGCAAACTGAAGTTATCGCATTTTTAAAATGATGCGTCTCCAGCCGCGTAATACTAGGGAGAGAAAGTACGATCGGTGGAATCTGAAAAGGAAAAGCGTTTTAGCCTCATTAAAACATGTACGGCTCTCTGACTGCATCGCTATTCTACTAATTAACATCTTCTTTATCATTTTTATCTTTGTAGTTGTTATCACCACCACCACCACCATCACTATTCTAGTGATATTGTTCATACCTAGAGGCAGTATAGCAGGATAGTAGCTGCCAGGCGGAGCAGTCAGGTTCATCAGACAGACACTAACTGTAGAGTCAATCTCTCCTAGTTCACTCAGAGCTTCCTCCGTGACAGCAGTACCTTTGGGCAAAAATGAGATGAAATCATCTTATTTTTCATTCATTCATTGACGTCCACTGATCATAAAAGTTATACATGGAGATTCACAAACTGAAGATAAATACAACAGATCAACTATAAATAGATGAGCATTGGAAATGATCAAATCAAATGAAGATGTTTTTTTTTAGAACAGCCATCCAGCAAAATCATAAACATAACATTTTCTTTAGTACAAAAATATGAAGCACCACATCAGTTTTTATCCATTTCATGTCAATAAATCTTTAGATCTGCATTTACTGTCCATTTGTAAGCCTAACTTCCTTAGTTTAATAAAAGGCCATTGTTAAATAACAATGACAATTTAAAAAGCTGAAAACATCAGAGGTAAATTAATGTTTTTTAAAAGTTTGAAGGTTAAACATTGTTGTAAATATAATGTACCTCCAAAGTTGAGGGTCAATGTCTCTGCCCTGCTTGCCTCAGCTAGCGTCTGTCTCGTCTCCAGGAAGGCTTGAATTGAGGCTACAGTCAGACTACAGCACCCACAGACATCCAGCTCAAAGAGACGTGTGCAGTGGGTAGCCAGCATTTGAATAGCTGAGGAAGAAATCAGTTTTTAGTTATTCAATTAAAATCTTTTTGAATGAATTGTACATAAGATGACAGTTTTTCCATGTTCAGAATGACTTACATGTTCCTAGTAAGGAGGTTAAAACTTAAATCAGCAAGCAATCTTTATTCATTGTTATCCATTGGCAAATGAAGGACACAAAGAATAAGGGTCAAAATGGGTAAACAGTGCCAGAATGAGATTTGGTTGTATGCTTTTATAAGTCATGTTATCAATTATAACACTCTGTTATGCATAGAAGGGATACTACTTTAAAACAAATCGTGACCCATTTCATCCATCCTATAGATGTATATGATTTACAAATGGTTTGTCATTGCTTTAGCTTGAAATTGCAACCCTAAATGATTGCCTACCTTCATCTGTGAGAGGGAGTGACCTTGCTACAAGCTTCCTCAATCTCCCGGCCAATGCAATCGGTTTCAAGCCTTCATTTGTCACCTAAAATCAAGCAACATCACAGCTCAATTAGTCACAATTCTTCATTTGAAACGAGAAATTAATAACATAATAAAGTAAATATCTTAAAAGAAATCAGATGCAGCATACCAAGAGTGTGAACTTTTTCAAATACAAAATTTAATGGATGCCTTTAATTACTGTAAAAAAAGTATCTATTATCTTCATAACCATTATCACCATCATCACCATAATCATAATCTTCACCATTATCATTATCATAATCATCAATTACATTTACATCATCATCATCACGGCCATCACCACCATCATCATCATCATCATCGTCGTCCTGGTCATCATGGCCACCGCCACCACCACCATCATCGCCATAATTATAATCATCCTCATCCTTTTCACCACCACCTCCATCAAAAACATTCTCTACATTATCGGATCAATTACCTTTCCCAGATAGCTGATGTTGAGGACTTCCAGGTGTGGACATCTTGCCAGGGATCGGACGCCTGCATCAGTGATATCAGGGAAGGAGCAGCCATCTATCTTCAGCTCTTTAAGGCCTTTACAATGCAGACCTATCTTGTTCAGAGCTGCATCATCTACTGATTGGTGCTTGGACAGGTGAAGGGTTTGGAGACAGGGTAGGTCACTGACGGACTGAATACCATATGATGTCACTGAATTGAAACAAAGAAATACTATCAGAGATATCAGTAAACAACTGGCATCTGAATCTTCAGCTCTCGGAGGCTCCTACAGTGAAGTCCTATCTTGTTTAGGGTTGCATCGTCTACTGACTGCTGCTTGGACAGGTGCAGGGTCTGGAGACAGGGTAGGTCACTGACCGACTGAAGACCATATGACGTCACTGGGTTGGAACAAATAATAAGCACTATCAGAGATATCACTAAGCAACTGGCATCACAATCTTCAGCTCTCTGAGGCCCTTACAATGAAGTCCTATCTTGTTCAGAGCTGCATCGTCTACTGATTGGTGCTTAGACAGGTGCAGGGTTCGGAGACAGGATAGGTCACTAACAGACTGAAGACCATATGATGTCACTGGATTGAAACAAAGAAACACTAATGAAAGATATCAGGGAGGAATTGCAAATCAATGAAATAAATATCTTCAGGTCTTTGAGGCTCCTACAGTGAAGTCTTATATTGGTTAGGGCCGCATCGTCTACTGATTGGTGCTTGGACAGGTGCAGGGTCTGGAGACAGGAATAGTTCAGTGACCGACTGAAGACCATATGACGTCACTGGGTTGAAACAAAGAAACACTAATGAGAGTTATCAGTTAGGAATTGGCCATTATCATCAGCTCTCTGAGGCTACTACAGAGCAGACCTATCTTGTTGAGGGTTGCATCATCTGCTGATTGGTGCTTAGACAGGTGCAGGGTTTGGAGACAGGGTAGGTCACTGACGGACTGAATACCATATGAAGTCACTGGGTTGGAACAAATAAACACTAATCAGAGATAGCAATAAGGAACTGGCATTAGAATCTTCAGCTCTCGGAGGCCCTTACAATGAAGTCCAATCTTTTCTGCAGGGTTGCATTGCCTACGCATTGGTGCTTAAAGAGGTGCAGGATTTGGAGACAGGGTAGGTTGCCGATGGACCAAAGACCATACGACGTCACATGGTTGAAACAAAGAAACACTAATCAGAGATATCAGTGAACTAGCAACCGTCTTCAGCTCTTATATGGACTTACAGTGTAGGCCCATCAGGTACAGGGGAACACAATTTGTGTAGAGAGTTGCAGAGTGTGTTGCATGGACAAGAAATGTTACCAATTAACTGAAAATTGACTAACATCACTAGGTTGGAACAAAGGACCACTGAACTCTGTTATGGTAAAATTTGGTCAAATAGTGATAATGTGCTTATTTCTTTGAAAACAAATTTGCTCAAATGTTTTCTGATTATCCCTATTGTTCACCTTCATTATTTAAAACAACACACACATTATTTCAGACTCATTTAGAAACACTCACCATTTGAGTGCAGACAACAGAAGCTCAAGAACTTTAGTTTGACACATTTCTAGGGAGAACAAACAGAACAGAGCAATGTCATTAGAAGAATAAAACACCATTTCATGCCTATATATTATATTTTCTTGAAATACTGCCTAGTACTGCTTTGGAACTCGAGGGTTAGAACACCAGTCTAGTAATCCTTCGCCAGGGCTCAACACTAGCACTTGCCCTGTTGCCTGGGGCAAGTAAAATTTCATAAATGGTCTAATTGGGTTGCCCGATCGGGCAACTAACCTTTCTGTTCAACTACAAGAGAAAAAAGTAAAATTTCCTTCTGTGTATTTAATCTCATCTATAAACAAGAGAGAAATTTTCCAAGCAGATTGAGCTACCTAGCACAATAAAATTTTCCTCTTTTTTGCACATAGTATTGTTTATTGTGGGCAAGTACATTTCCGTTTGGGCAAGTAACTTGCCCACAGGGGAAAGTAGAACAAAAACATTTATTGTGGAGGCTTGCCTTAGAGGTTGCTTGCCAGCTTCCATGATATTTGCTCCGAAAATGTTTTAACCTTCACCTAAACCTTACTCCTTACCCCTTACTAAACCTAAAACAATCACCATTTTGCTAACATGCCTACAAAGATTGCATACCTGTGTTACACTTGTGAACCCTACATCAGTGACCAGCATGCATCCACTTATGTCCAGTTCTTCCAGACTGTCCCCACACTTGTTGGTGAGGCATCCCAGCCCCTTGTCTGTGATGCTGCTACAGCCCGCCACACGCACAGTCTTGCAATACTTGTTCAGGATGTGGAAGCACTGTGAAAGATATAGACAAACTGAGTCTGGTTACATAGCTTGTACATTGTCAATTTAGACTAAAAAGGAGTATTGTCTGGTATAAACCTCAGCTAAAATAAGATGGTAAAGAAGACTTCTAAGGAAGAGATTTATCACTAGGGCTAGAGAAAGAGGAACATACCTCAACATACCTTGAAGGCCACACCTCACCATCTTCGTCGCGAGAGTAGACAGTTTGGCGTGGCAGGGTTTAGGGGGCCCTTTTGAGCCCATTTGAAATACCAAAGTTGGAAAATTGTTTCTTGAGACTTAGCAGTGAGGGGACTTGGACTACACTTTGTTGGAGTTTGTTCCATATATTGACAACCTGTTGACTGTAAAAGTTTTTCCTGATATCCAGCCTGCACCTGTTCTTGGTGAGTTTGATGGAATGGCCTCTTGTTCTGTGGGGAAGAGGGAGAGGGGAAGGAGGAAGGGGGTGTTTTGTGTTGACAGTGGTGGTGGTGACAAAGACTACAATGTGTACGTAGGAGAAAGAAGAGGAGGAGGAGGAAGTGAAAGTGAAGGAAGAGGCAGAGGTATGCAGACTGAGATAGAGAAGGAAATCTACATGTATAAGCGAGGATGTAGTCCAATGAACTTAATATTTTAACAATTGCACACGTTAACTCCATATGTATAACTCTTAAAGAAAAATACTATCAACATAATTACATTAAACATTATAAGATCTTACCTTTCCATTGACACGCCTGCAGTCTTCCAGGTCAATATGAGTCAGGTTTTCACAGTTGTGGAACATCCACCATATGCTGCAAGTTAAAAAACATAATAAATAAATCAATAATCAAATAACGAAGTGAGTATCTTTAGAAAAGCACAGTGCCATTTTCTCCACTTGAAAGCAATCTTCGATCTTGACATAATTACAACAAACTTTTTATTTGTTTAGCTAATTGATACATAACTCCACTCTCTGGAATATGGATAACAGACAAATAGAGATAATGTAATAGAATTCTGAAATTTGGATACTCATTTATAATAATTCAGCCTATATACATATTTTAAAGAATCTAGTATAAGCAACTCAAAGATGTTCAGGACAATTCATATTACTCTTGGCTGTGCCCATCAATCTAGTAAACTATTCAGACTGAACTGAAATAGGATGATTCAGCCTTTTAGCCTGAGGAATCCAGTATTTAGCTGCACAATAAAATAAGATCAATAAAATATCAAAATAGTCACAATCTCACCCCTTTTCACCGATCTCATTGCATCGCTTCAGGATAATGGTCTACAAGTGCAATAAAAAGAGAAACAGGATGAATTTGCAAATTCTAATCAGATCACAATTATCTATTATCCTGTACTGTAATGACTGTAAATGTATTATATGTTGGAAATAAAAGAACCCCTGTTTATTTGCATAGAGTTCAATGCATTTAATTTTGAGTGCTCTTTTTCCTACCTGAAGGCTTAAGTAACTAAAAAAAAAACATGTTTTAAATTTGTTCTTTTACTTGTTTGCAACGGTAAGGTATATTTGCATTGTTTTTTATTATCAGCTTCTGACCTTACATATAAATATACATAGACAGACAATATCTTATCATACCTCAATCTTCCTGCACCCATCAGTCAGTGTCCTGATGCTGGTGTTATCCACCTTGGTTAAGGACAGGTTGAGGTATCGCAGCTCCTTGCAGATGTGGCCTTCAGATGGAATCAAGGAAATAAATGTGATTGCTTATAAAATGTTCCACAAAATTGATTCTGGTTATAATCATGGTTACTGGTGGTTGGGAGGAAAGTTACCATAGATGAACTTTGCTACAATCCTCATAAAAAATAGTCATTACTACGATCACCATCTAAACCCCTCAAAAAAAGTTCGGAAACTCAAGTTTCATCGATCATATCTCTCGTATTTTTTAATAAGAATACTCGAAATCGGTGTCACAATAAAGCCTCATTATATACCTTTCAATACGATGCATTATGTGTAGTGATTATACAATTGGGGCGATTGCAGTAGCCCAGAGAATAGGGGGAGGCAGGAAGTGAAATCTCGCAAAATGGCTCCAATGCATTCAATTTACGAGTGCAAGACTGTGTTGACCAGTTTCCTAAATGTTAACATTCTATTGAATGCTGCCACCCTTTCCATTCATCAAAATTGTTGAATTTGATACCATTTTAATGGAAATTATCTCTTCCTTACGATGGCATATTAATCGTAAGGATTATGCAAATGGGGTGTGTGCAGCGAACCGGAATATGGAGATGGGTCGAGTGTGAAATCAGACAAAAAGATATGGAGTTGACAAAAAATCAGAGCGTTGCATTTTTTTCGAGCTTTTGGGAGGATTTTTTACCATTTCAAATAAAATATTCATGATTTAAATTGATATCAACGGAAAGCCCAACAACTCTTCTGTATGAAAATGTGACATTTATAATGATTTTTGTAAAGGGCGGCTGCAGGGAGATGAATGTGGGGGAGCCTCAAAAGTGACCCATTTCAAAACGCTCGGATTTGGTGTCGGTATCTGTATACCATTGTGTAGAGGATGTAATGCGACTTGAATGAGTTGGCCATGAATGAGAGGAATTCAATGGAAAACGCATGAATAGTGCCTTGAAATCAGAGCGTTTCAAAATGGGTCACTTTTGAGGCTCCCTCCCATTCATCTCCCTGCAGCCGCCCTTTACGAAAATCATTATAAATTTCACATTTTCATACAGAAGAGTTGTTGGGCTTTCGGTTGATATCATATTTGATCATGAATATTTTATTTGAAATGCTAAAAAATCCTCCCAAAAGCTCGAAAAAAATGCAACGCTCTGATTTTTTGTCAACTCCATATCTTTTTGTCTGATTTCACACTCGACCCATCTCCATATTCCGGTTCGCTGCACACACTCCATTTGCATAATCCTTACGATTAATATGCCATCGTAATGAAGAGATAATTTCCATTAAAATGGTATCCAATTCAACAATTTTTATGAATGGAAAGGGTGGCAGTATTCAATAGAATGTTAACCTTTAGAAAACTGGTCAACACAGTCATGCACTCGTAAATTGAATGCATTGGAGCCATTTTGCGAGATTTCACTTCCTGCCTCCCCCTATTCTCTGGGCTACTGCAATCGCCCCAATTGCATAATCACTACACATAATGCACCGTTTGAAAGGTATATAATGAGGCTTTATTGTGACAACGATTTCGAGTATTCTTATTAAAAAATACGAGAGATATGATCGATCAAACTTGAGTTTCCAAACTTTTTTTGAGGGGTTTATATTTGCAATTTGTATTACTTTCCACTTGGTGCAACTCAAATATTATAAAATACATGATCCAATATTGTCTGTCACTGTTGAATGTTTGACAAGAGTGTCCCGTTATAATGTATGTGTGTGTGTGTACAGTATATTTTGTCTTTCAGTATAAGTTGTCTTTCTGTCTGTATGTGTGTGTGCTTACCTATGTAGTTCATTGACCTTGTAGTGAGGAACCTGGGAGAGGCAGACACATCCAGATACCTCAGGTTCTGGCATCCCTTGTTCAGGATCGACTTGAAGATGCTGTCATTCAGGGCAACAACTCCCTCTAAAATTAAATTTACACATACAAATTGAACATACAGGAAACTGACTAAAAACATTTAAATGAATGAAAATGAGCAAATAAAATAGACGTTGTGAGTATAAATGTGTCGGAAATCATTAAGATTTATAAAGTCAGAATCGTGAAATAATTAAGGCTGTCGATTTCGGGTATATTTACTACCCGGGACTCGCGATAATTTTTCGGGCGAGTCCCGGGTACCCGAAATTTATAAATTTGTTGATTTCGCTATAGGCATGTCACGCCGCTGGGAAACATGTTCATTCAAGTGACAAAAATGCAGCGCATTTATGACAATAAATCATCTTATAAAATACAGCAAATTCGTAAATCAATTTTTTGCTTTTTTTCGGGATATCGAGTATCGATTTTTGCGCCCGGGACTCGACATTTTTCGGCGGGACCCGGGTACCCGGGACTCGTCAACAGCCTTAGAAATAATGCAGATGAATTTGCAAATCTTCAACTAAAAGTGATACAAATGGAGCTCAGAACAAGTATTGATGGATGTGGGGGGATACATAAAATACCCAGACTGAGGAGTATGGAGTATGGATGTTATACCAACATTTTGGTAAAAATCAAATTGTCTTTATTGGGTTAAATACGGTGACATTTCATGAAAAACTTGATCAATATTGAGACAAATTTTCCACACACCTTCTGAGAAGAGTAAGCCCTTGAAGACATTGTTGAAGTGGAGAGAACGCTGACTGCACCACAGGGACAAACACACAGACTGCCATCGCTTGCACACTGAATGAAATAAACATAGACAAGAATGACCATTAATATTTTGAGATAATAAATTGAAATCAAATACTCCTCCAAAACAAAACACACGAGTCTGCCTCGAGGAGGCCGAGATCATCAAGATGGCTAAATATTATCATGAATTAAGCCATTTGGTCTTTCACATAGAAAATCCATGTATTTCAGTTGGTTTTAGCTCCAGTGCTCAATATTATAACAAATTAATTAATTCAAATAAAGTATGCAGAGTTTGCAGACTTACCAGATACCATCCTGATTCTGCCTTTGAGGCCGAGGAAGCTGAATATCGTCACGAGGATATCATCAGGAAGGATAGCATTGATGAGAGAATCATCATCGGTAACCATCCCCTTCTCCTTCTCATCACTTTAGTCTACCATCCTTGGTCTTACAAGGTCTTAATTAATCTAAATCAATTACGTCGACTTACCAAACTCCATCCTGATTCTGTCTTTGAGGCCGAGGTAGCTGAATATCGTCATGAGGATGTCATCCGGAAGGAGGGCATTGATGAGAGAATCATCATCAGTAACCATCACGTCTTCCGTCTCACCACTACCATCTCCCATCCGTGGAGGGGGGCGGACTTGCCCCCCTGAGGAGGCAGAACAGGTTTTATCGCCTGGATTGGTTTTCTTTGGTTCCACTAGCTGACTCTTTCTCCTGGACCTCCTCTCCAACGCATTACATCTCATCACCCTGATCAACAAATCAACAAGAGAAAAAAACATGAATACAGCAAAAAATATATTCACAAATATCATCAGTTGTATTTGGTATTAAAGGTGAATGACAGTAGTGGGAAACGCCCCACCCCCAAAAAATCAAATGAATGCTCTTAACCCTTTTACCACGGCAATAGATATACTGCTTCAATAGCTATATACGAGATTATTTTACGGACCGGTCGAGTTACCGCACTGGGCGCGCACAAAAGAACCGATCGATATCTGGTTGACCATGGCATTGTATTCGCTTCTATTCAACCTAGCGTGAGTTCACTGGTCAAGTAGTTCACACAATAGAGGCGATCGATATGCATAGTATAGGGTCAGCGAAGTGAAATTCTATGCGAAAACTATGATTCTGGCTTGTATGTGTTTGTATACGAATATCCTGAAATTAGACTTGTGTATTACCATGATAAAATTGTAATAAAACAATAATCGAGCAACTAGAGTCGGGGAAACTTGATATACATGTAGCCAAGGGTTCAATCTTTGTATCCAGCCAAATTATATTGTACTTACAAGATGCATACATGTATGTTCATTCAATTAATATAGCCCTTGCTCGGAACCGAGAAATCTCGGTTCCCGTATATGAGTAGGCACAACGGGGACCGAGAATTCTCGGTCCCCGTAGTGATCGGGTTAATACAAACCATGTGAAAGAATATAATTTTACCAATATGGGATTATATAAATTTGGCCAGGAAACCGCCTACTAATTGATATATTTGCAAAATTATAAAACTGATTTACTGTAAATCGTACCGTCAACGCGGAATCACGCATACGCTACGTGCAAATGACCTCGTGCTCTACACGTGGTCTTCGCTATACGGGCTTGTCCCCTGCTTGTCGATATCTCCAGCCCAGCGCTAGAGGCGCGGGCAGGTGCGAACGGGCGGTGGATTTATCAATTTCACGGGCGGCCATTGGATTTCTTCCGATATTTCTGTATTTAATGATGCTTAGGTTCGGATTTTACCACACAAGCCCTTTTTAAATACTTATTCAACAATATTGGTCAATATAGATGTTTTAGGCTACTTTCCCAAAACTGGTATTGGGCTTTAATGCTGCTGACATTAAATTAAGCTTAGAATACAGGAACAAGTATAACCTGCAATACCAGCAATAATAATGTCAAGTATATTTTATCCCTTTATTTAGCAAGCGATTCCTAGTTTACTTTGGAAAGCTCCCGAAAGAAACATAAGAAATGTTTGGTTAAATCCTACACCTTTAATCTGTTCCCTATTAGATTACAGGACATACCAGACCCCGTAGGCAATGCGCTTATGGTTGCTAGTACCCATTTAAATGTTACCCCATTAAGCTGAGAACACTGTAGTACTGTGAATATTGGTTTAGTACCTGCCATCCAATGTGAGTTCATACTTGTTGCCTCTCCTGGCTCTCTCTGCTGCCTGGGCACTGCTGAAGGTGATGAACGCCATTCTGAACAAAATTGGGCAAAAGAAGAAAAACTATTACTAGAAGAAACCGTATCCTTTTCCCACGTTATATAATGAATTCATCTAGTCACTTCTTATTGGATATTCTAAATGTAGTGAAGCTTTTGACTCAAGCAAGTTATTTACTTAGGCAAGCAACAAATAATAAAACCTAACATGGAACTATTTTAAATGCTAGAAATCATGAATACACTTTATATATTATAAAGAAGTCCTAAAAGAACATCGAGTAATACAATGAAGCAAACACCTTGAGTAATACAGTAGCTCCCTAATCAAATGTTTAACCGAGCATGGTGGCTTAGCGGTTAGAGTGTCCGCCTCATGCACGGGAGGTCCCGGGTTCGAACCCAGACTGGGTCATACCAAAGACTTTTAAAATGGTACCTCCTGCCTTCTAGCCAGACACTCGGCATTTATAGAATGGAGAAGGGAAAGTTAATCACACGAGTTACCAGAGGACTGGCCCCCTTCTGTAACTTTCGCTACATTTAGTAGCCGTGTGGCCTAGGGCTAATGAAACGAAGATAGGCGCCGCCTTATGTGCCAACATTGGTACGGGAAAGACTTTAACTTTTTAACTAATCAAATGTTTACGGGCGAATATTCATTATAGAACCCTGAAATATGCCTTGATCTAATATAAAAACAATTTTTCTTAACATATCATCAGTTCAAGAAACAAAAATGCTTTATTTTAATTTTAAGAAAGCATAAATAAAGGCAAAATAACTGTTTGGTAGCCATTATTAGGCTATTATTGGAAGAAGAATTAGATAATATACATTAACTATTTCATTTAATTCACAGTTAATTTAACTCCTATAGAGTACCGAAGCAGTGACGTTACATTCTTTTGTTAGTGCATAGTAATGGTTCTAAACAAGATGGCGTTTGAGATGGGCTTTTGGTAGTGGGTTGGAGCTGGATGATTGCCTTCATAGCAACCGCTAGGTCAGACATTTCTGGCTTGCCTGACATTGTTTAGAACCATTACCCATGGCAATGAATAGCTGTGACGTCACACTTCGGCACTCTATCATGGAGTATTCAGGGCCCATATTCATAAAAGCCCGCTAACTTAGTTACTTGCTAACTGCAATTTGGATGACATGGCTAAGAATTAAATACAAGATCTTTTAGTTGATAACCAGGGTTAGCTAGGGTTAACTTAGTGCATACCTAAGGCTTACCTAGCTAACCCTAGTTGGGGATTAGGAAAACTGTTTGTTGGTTAATAAAGTGTGTAATTGGAACTACACTTTGCAAGGTACTACGTTAGCAGGTTTTTTTTTTAATATGGGGCCTGGAGGATTAAACCATTGATATAAAAATAATGGATATAGCAACAGCGCCCTCTTCATGAAGCCAGCGACAGTGTGAAAAGTACACCCAAGACAAAAAAGTGCTCCATTCAATCGCGTGAATCGATTTACGCGAGTGAATGGAGCATCTTTTGTATTGGGTGTACTTTTAGATATTTTGCGGCGGCTTCAACGTTGCGCATTCGGCGGTGTGCAGCATGCTATATACAGTGTGTATATCGATGGATTAAACCACCAAGTACCAAGTACTTACCCCCGTGATCTCTTCCTGTTGCGATCCTTGAGCAGATGGACCCTGGACACTTTGCCAAAGAACTCAAAGAAATCCCTCAGCTCACGAGTTCTTGCCTACACATCATAAAAGATATATGATTCAATATTTGTGACCGGCTATATCAAAACCCTGCGCTTGTCGGTAAACAATGTTTTGAAGAAAAGACTTATAATTGTAAAATTGAAACAATCATATCTTCGCCAATTATTGACCAAAGCGTTAGAACAAAGCATCAAATGAAAGCTTGTAATAAGGCATTTCTAATGGTATGATAATCTACATTTTGATTTTTACCGACAAGTGCAGGGTTTTGCTATAGCTGGTAACATTCATGCAGGCCTAAGAGCCTACTTTTCTTTGAAATGTTGAGATTTGCATGATGGTTCTAAAAAATAAAATAAATTGAGAGTCAAAAGAGAGCCTGAGCTATTGATCCTAGCAGAATCTTTGTAGGAGGCAAAAATGACCAAAAAAGGAACTAATGCCTCAGTCACATTTGCTTTATGGCTAGGATACGGCGGCCGTAGGCCCCAGAAATCGAGAGATACACCAACGGCCACAGAGGATCTACGGTGGCCTCAGGGTCACCGTAGGGCATATCCCTATCTTTTACAGGCCGCAGGGGACGCCGTGGGATTATAGCGCGGATTTATAACTTTTTTCATTTCTAGGTTCGCCGTAGCCACTCCAGGTGTGTAGCGGTAGCATCAGTCTGGTCGCATGGTCGCCGTATGGTCCCGCTGCGAGCGCCTTGCGGCTGTCTTGGTATTTGTCAAAAACCTACAGCCGCCGCAGGGACGCCTTAAGGCGACCGTGTGTCATCACTTCAAAGGCTGTGCGGCAGCCGCAGGTTTTCTGTCCACACAAATTCAAAATATGCCGTGAGGCTACCCTAACATAATGTGACTGCTACAGTATGTGACCGTGGGAATGCTGCGGCGGCCCTATTATGCTATAGGCCGTAGATATTTTAGACCCCACGGCCACGGCGGCAAATGTGACTGAGGCATAAGCGACAAATAAACAAAACCAACTTACTGAGAAGCTGATGTTGCTAACAAAGACTTTGCAGGCATCACTTGCTGGCATCCCCATATCATCCTGACTGGTCTCATCCTCACTGGAGCTCTCCGTACACCTGGCTCCAGCTCCTCCTCCTTGTCTCCCTACGGAGACTCGTTCTCCACTCAGAGGCATCTTTTCTCCTGCTTCAGTTGGCTCCTGTATAGATTTAATGAATATATAGATCAATGTACTTGACTGTGAATCATAATTTGTATCCTCATTGCCTCTCTACAAATACCCATATCATCTTGATCGATCTCCACACTGGAGCACTCCGTACATCTGGCTCCAGCCCCTCCTCCTTGTCTCCCTACGGAGACCAGTTCTCCACTCAGAGGCATCCTTTCTCCTGCTTCAGTTGGCTCCTGTATAGATTTAATGAAAATATAGATCAATGTACTTGACTGTGAATCATAATTTGTAGCCTCATTGTCTCTCTACAAAAACCCATATCATCTTGATAGATCTCCACACTGGAGCTCTCCGTACACCTGGCTCCAGCCCCTCCTCCTTGTCTCCCTACGGAGACTCGTTCTCCACTCAGAGGCATCCTTTCTCCTGCTTCCGTTGGCTCCTTTATAGATTTAATGAATATAGATCAATGTACTTGTTTGTGAATCATAATTTGTATCCTCATTGTCTACAAAGACCCATATCATCTTGATAGATCTCCTCAATGGAGCACTCCATGCATCTGACTGCAGCTCCTACCGCCTTGTCTCCCTACGGAGACTCGTTCTCCACTTTAGGAGAGGCATCTTTTGTCCTGAGCTGCAGTTGGAGTACCGCAATCAGTCTGTATCTAACATTTAAAAGAGAAAAAAATCAGTAAATTAAAGATCTACTTGATTACAAATCACATTATAAACCTCCTTTACTCTAAAAGAGACAAGTTCTCCACGTATCGCTTCTCCATGCATTGTGATTAAATAAATCTGAATTATGAATGGATGATTCCTACCCTCTCCTCGGCTCCCTTGATTCCAGAGGGAAACCATTTTGGTGGTCTCCTCTTCAAGTGTGCCTGCATAAAAAATTACACTAAACTCGTTATTGCATTCTAGTATATAGATGCTTATTTGTGGGCCTCTTTTGAGTTTTGGGGATTTCAGGGGCTAAATTGCCCTGAGGCTGAACCTCTTATACTTCTTCACTGCTTTGTACTGCAGCATCCTTTCTCCTGTAACGAACAGTTCCTTGGATCTGATTTTGTATGTACTCACCATTTTGGGTTTTAGCGAGGTCAGTCTGTCTCTTCAGAATCTAAATTTAGGTTATGATTTATTTACAACTTTTGTTTTGTTTTGTTGTTAAATTTGGGTGGCCAACACCCGAGGAAGTTGACATTCTTTTTAGAAACAGGTCCAGAACTATATGACACAAAAAACCGATGCTCTACACAATACCATGGGGCAACCTTTCTTTTTATGATGCATCCATGCATATATGCAATGGCTGAGTTTCCAATGAGAATGCCAGGAGGTCTTGCCCATTTTAATTACCTCTTCAATCACTCCGCCGTTCCAATGATCTTTTGTTGTCTTGCTCGTTCCTTTCTCTTCATCACAACTCCGCTCCTCCGCCGCATCATCTGGCTCCCCTGATCCTGAAGTTCCTTGGCTACGTTGCCTTTGGGACTTATCTTCTTCCTCACTAGCCTTACTACTGGAAACGCAGAGTCCTGACTTTGCTCTGCCTCTTCTCTGCAAGTTGAATAGGAACAAAAAATGCAACTGAAAAGATTTGAAATAGCCGTGTCTATAATGTTGGAATTTGTCTTTGGGACTGCATGGTTTTCTTCCTCACTAGCCTTACTGGAAAGTGGAAACGGAGAGTCCTGAATTTGTGCCGTTTGTTGATGCTCTGCCTCTTCTCTGCAAGTTGAATGAATTGTCAATAAAAAGACTTGCAGGGATAAATCGTCACCATCGAATGTGTCATACATGGCAGATCATTTCTAAAGGCACCATTATTATGGTATCCAAGCCCCAAACAATTATCCAACTGGAATGCTGCGTAAAATGAAAACAATTAAGACGCAAGTTCAGCAGCATGGGAATGACTTCATGACATCAGTATAAAACCTGTTTTTAGGTAAATGCTGCCGCAGAGAATAAAGGCATGATCCCAAAATGGCAACGAATTATTAATTGTGGATGAAACAAATATTTTCACGCTAAAAAAATGTCCATGAAACAGTTGGCATTCTCTTTGAAGATGTGCCCACCACTTGGTATGCATGACTAAAATAACCCATGCTAAATGCGATTGGTATAGCGCATCAATTCTTTTAGTGCATGCATACCAAGTCGTGGGCACATCTTAGAAGAGTATGCCAAACAGTTCATCATTCATGTTTGACTTTAACCTAACCAGGCACCACTGATTATAGTTAGTAATCGAAGAATTACCAATTGAAATCAATAGGTAATTACCAATTGAAATCAATAGGTAATTACCAATTGAAATCAATTGGTAATCGAAGAGCATGCATGACGTTTCAGCCTAGTTAGAAAATAACCGCTTCTCAGACCTGAGGAGAGGTTGAGAGATTCGTGCCTCTCGTAGAATTTTATCACCGTTACACCGTTCTTATCGGCAGTGGCCTCGGCACTAATTTCTAGCAGATGGTGTCTCAATCAAGACGTCGTGCTGCTAGTCTTGATACGCAGACACTACAGACGAGTTTGGGTTCGGATGTGTACAGAGTATCAAGTTTGTTCGCTTTACCCTATTGTCAAATGGTAGGAAGGAGCAGAGAGGAGAGAGGATCAACCGCATTTAGTATAGGAGAGAAAAAAAACGTAATACTGTATCGTTAGTAAAACAAGTACATTTATATTTTCAAATTGTTACTTATATTCATGCAACCAAGCTAGCAGGCTTATGTGAAAATGGGCCGAGGTCATTTTGTCTCCATTTCACTTCAAATACCATTATCGAAATTCAAAGACGTGTATAAAATCGTGATTATATACACTCAGTTGCGATCCGAAATGTTATTTTGCTTCAGTTCAAATGTGTCTCTCGACTCCTTATTCCGAGGAACAATCTCTGAAGGTTAGAGTATAATTGGGCAAGAAACAAGAAAACTACAGTTCGTTGAAGATGTCCATTTATTCTTATGGGGAACTCAAATTGGCAATGCACTCTGATTTAGTGGACACAACAGGCAGGATAGCTGCTACAGACCACTTAAATAGACATGGTTATGAATGTTTATAGGTCATGTGTTAATACTTAGCCAATAATAATGACTTCGCTACTATACACTGGCAGGATTTATTGAGTCAATATAATATCAGTCACACCACACAATGAATAAGAATGAAAAGGTCTAGAAACCTAGACTAGTGGCCATGCAGTTTACTGCATGTAACCAGAGCTGAGATTATCTCTATAATACCACTAGGTCTCGGGGGGGGGGGGGGGGGGGGGGGGGCAGTTAACATGGCATGGAAATGTCGAGATGATTTCCACCGTGGTGGACTTCACGGCTAACCTAGTGAAACCTATTAAATGGCATACATTAAAAATGAAACAATTTGGACCAATTGAAAGCAATGGGTACCAATTAATTAAAGGCAATTTGGACAAATTGAAACCAATACCATGGGTACCAATTGAAACCAATGGGTACCAATTAGAAACCAATTAGAATTTAAATTGGTTTCAACAGGAATTTTGTCCTGGGTTGTGCTGCTTGTGCATGCAGTTATATATAGGCACCATACCATTTACATCAAAGACATGGTATTGGTACTGGTACTGGTAGGCCTCTCGACTTGAAACGTTGGTTAATATCGTCCCGCTGACTGGACTATTTACCTTAGTAGTAACCTAACCAGGCGCCGTACGTAGTACGGCGCCTGGCATACTGAGGTGTGTATACCGTGATGGTAACACTTTATAGGCTTTAACGGCAAACACACTTATACAAAAAAACACAATATCGATCATACTTTAAATAACATATCTCGGTTCATACTTACGAATTATGTTATGCATGGGCATCAATGATCCAAATCGTGAAATGTCTGATGCTCCATTCGTTTTATTTATACTGAAATTTACTATAAAACTGGCAAGATTACAGAAGTGACGAAAATGGTTTCCGAATTTGTTCGCTGCATGCAATATCAGGTGATCAAAAACTTGTCGGCATGCACCCCTGTACTACGTACCATACATGTGAGTCCTGGCTTATTGTTAGTCAACCGATCGCCCCGCGCATGCGCTATGCATTGCCGACGAGTTTTCGGTCACCTGACATTGCATGCAGTGAACAAAGACGAAGGAAATAACAGTCATCATCATCATCATCAATTTGAGGTAAGTTATCATTCTTTTGCAACAAATTAAATAGCAAGCAAGGTAGGTTGAAGGTTTAATTCATGTCTAGAACTAAAAAAAAAATAACAATAATAGATGTAAAGTTCTTGAAACCACCCGTCGCAAAATTTACACCAAATTTTTTAACGTCTCGTCTTCACAGCGCCGTCCTACGGACGGCGCTGATCACAGTTACCTTAGTAGATGTGCTTAATAATTTTATTAATTTTTAGTTCGATTGGAATTTGAATGATTTTTATTCAATCAACAATTCTTATTTTGCTTTGATTACATTACTTTAGCACTACTTTACTAGATATGTTTAGCTCTATTTCGTGTAAATTTCTCAATATGTTGAAAAAGCAAATTATCTCGAAATTGACTCAATATATGAAACTGAGGAGTTAGGACTACGATTACAAAATAAAATTCAAAGCAAATTAGTTCCAACTTTCATAATTTCTTCAATCAGAAATGGGGTCTGTAATTTGTTTTAAAACCTGTAAACATTTAGGCTTTACTATAAGGTCTAGGAATTATACTTACACGACTCCACAAAATAAACGCCAAAACTGCTCCAACCGTAAAGACAGAGATCAAAGTTGTGGTTTTCGACACAGGCACCATGACAGAAGCTGAAGCAGCACGGAATCAGCATGCGAATCTACCGTCTACGGGGAGGGCTCGGGCTAGCTGCGGGTGGCACGGGGCCAGGGTTAGCGTACTGAGCTGGCCGGGGAATCTCGTCTGAGCACGTGTGCAGGGCAGTTTGTTGTTTACAAAATAATACATGTATGGCGCACATTCGGCCAATTCGGAAGGAAGGAAGGAAGGAAGGAAGGGTGGGTGGGTGGGTGGGTGGGTGGACGGACGGACGGACGGACGGACGGACGGGTGGGTGGATGGGTTTTGGG
Source organism: Echinarachnius parma (assembly GCA_037951105.1). NCBI lineage: Eukaryota > Metazoa > Echinodermata > Echinoidea > Clypeasteroida > Echinarachniidae > Echinarachnius > Echinarachnius parma. The sequence goes on along the minus strand of JBAMJV010003967.1, from coordinate 39,221 downwards.
TGGGTGGTTGGATGGGTGGATGGATGGATGGATGGGTTTTTGGGTGGGTGGGTGGGTGGACGGACGGACGGACGGACGGATGGATGGATGATTGATTGATCGATCAATTGGTTTGACTGGATGGCCAGATTGACTGACTGGTACTGAGACTTATGATTATATTCCATTACTAATATTTTGTGTTACAAATCCTTTATTTTTTTCAAGAATGTTCCCCTTATGTTTATTTTGTTGTTAATTATTGGGGGGGGGGGGGGGGGGAGCTACCTGCCCCCCCCCCCCCCCCCCCCCTGTCACTATGACCACCACTACTTTTTACAACATTTGAAGAAAATATAGGGTAAGTGAAAACCCTTATAAAAATTAAGAAATACATAGTGTCTCCTGAATAATTTGCATGCCTACCAATTAGTCTGACCACGCTATGCCATGCACTGTTTTGATTAGTTTTGTTTCAAACTCAGGGCCTCACGATTGGAAGGCACACCCTCTTCTAATCTTGCCACACCGCATCCACATATAAAATAGATTTTATCACAGCATTGTTTCACTCGGACAAACAAATCAATGCAAAAATGCTCCACAAAGTACTTGTTATTTGGTCTTTTTTATTCAATACAAAAAAATAATAACAATGAGAATATAATATAAATATAATATCATAAGTAACGGTCATAATTTTGTTTGAAGTTAATAATTTTGATTAAAACAAATTACTGATAATTCCAGTGTTTACAGCAACACTTATCATTTGCTTAAAATTGCAAGGATCACTTTGAACATTTTAATTCATAAATGCAAGTCATAATTATACTTTATCAGTAATTGTTAAGCTGCTCTATTTGTTATATTGCTGTCATGATCATACTTTTATTATTATTTTCAATAAAAATGGACGTTAGACTTGGATTACCACTGCTACATACAGGGGTGTCGATCCTGGGGGGGCAGGGGGGGCGGTCGCCCCCCCAATGAAAATATTGGGGGGGCGAACATATCATTTCGCCCCCCCAATAATTCCGAAAATGAGGAAGAAAAAAATCGAGTGATATAATGCCAAAGAGGGGAAAGACACATTTATCGATAATTAATCTTCAAAATAGCCGTTTTTTAGTTTGAAAAGGACTGTAAATCTCTTTTTTGCCGCGCGCTTCGCGCGCATCCAGTTTCTCATATTGCAAGTTTCATTTGGGTTGCGGGAACTCACCTTTTGAAATGTGTTGGGCAGCGTAATTTCTCAAACGCACACCTCAAACGAAGTTTATTAAACCCTCATCTATAGATAGCACACGGTCACAGAAAATAAAATAATCTCGGTACATATGCGCTGAACGCAAATCAAATTGTTTGGTTCCATACCTTTATAGTTCATATTACGTGAAATTTCTGTCTCAGGTGTGCACCAAATCGCATAATTTCACGCCCAAAAATACAAAAGCTCCCTACTGTGGGAGGGGGACACCCCCTCCCACACCCTCCCCCGCTCGGTCGCTTCGCTTCCTCGCAATGTCTCCCCTACACTTTTGAGAAATTGTTGACGTCCTTGCTTAGTTTCATGGGAGCCCAATGCCCTAGAATATATCGATGGCTCTATTAGTATACATGATCACGTGGATCCATCTCATGCAAGGCTGTCTTTTCCTCGCTATGCCCTTTAAAAATACGTTATGAGTAGGTTCACTATTTTATACAATTTTAACACCCATGCTAGGAGCAAATGTCTGAAATCTAAAAGCTTCCGGGGGCTCCGCCCCCTGGACCCCCATTATTGTCCCCAAATGTGGTTGCCCCCCAAAGTCAGGTCTTCGAGCCGTCAAGACACTTTCAATGAGCGCATAATAAAACTTCCGGGCATGCCAATGTGGGGCTTTTAGCTCTCTCAGTGGTCACTCGGGAAAATTTTTCAAATTTCGCCCCCCCAATCTCAAAAACGGATCGACACCCCTGGCTACATATATGCATTATACAGTACATGGGAAGCATATCTATAGATATTGGTTTGATTACACATTTCATTATATAAAAACTACTAAAATATATTTATGGATATATATATATATATATACACTACTCAAAAAAAGTTAAGGACCACTTTTTATTTTGTGTATAATTTTTATGAGATATTTTACTCCTGAATGACCTCAAACACACTGTAATCAATTTCAGATGTGGTTCAGTTGTTGCATAATGTCTCTTGCATAATTTTTTTTATTCCAATGAGAACACTATCTAGACAAAAAAAAAATGAAAGAACTAGACCTCATTGGTTGAAGCAAAAAAAAACAAGTTAAGAAAAAAGTGGAAGGACCACTTTTTTGTAGTAGTATATATACTACTAATATACTCCGCAAAAAAAGAAACTGGACACTTGTATGAGACCAAATATTTCGTATTCATTAACGATAAAATATATGATATTGTATATCAAATTAAAGATAAAATTACCCTCTTCAATATTCGCATGAAATCCAGATGAAATCATTCATGCATGACTTGTCACGGTCAATTAACCACACCAAGGTCTGTTTTCAAAAATAGCAAAAATGGAACATCCACTCAACCATATAAATGTTGATAAGCATAATCTAAAACGCTATATTCATGAGATGGCATAATTTTTCATTACAAATGTGACCTTTTCTATCTTCATCCCAATAAAGAGTATAAATGAAGACAAATTGTGAACGTCATAGGTGTTATTTTCATCCAAAAGTAACAAAATGGGGAATTCCATGGCAAAGCTTTATTAGTCAAAACCACAGTTTGTGCCCATATTTCAGCATGAAAATGGTATACATTTTTCGCAAGAATTATACCGTAGTCCAAAGATCTTCAAAACCTGAAGTCACCCTTGGTCAAACATTTGGGCAGTCTTTAACATGACATTTCTCTAGGTAATTATGGTTAAAATTGCAGGGGACACATTAAATAGACAAGCTTCATGCCTGTAATACAGACCAGTATGATAATGCTCTCATAACCTAACCCTGTTTTATTGACAAATTTGTATTTCCAGAGTTTGTTCATAACAATACAGTTGAATAATGTCATAATTTACTTGCCCCGCTCATCTTGTTTTAAGTGAAACGCTTACTATAATTTCAGTCGAATGGTGTGGTCCTCCATTGTTTTGCTATTTTTGAAAACAGACCTTGCTAGTAATAATTGACCATGGCATTTCATGCATGAACGATTACACCTTTAAGTTATACCCTGCATGTAGAGGACTAAATTCCCTTTAATTTAATATATGATCATGTACACTTTATCGTACATTAATATGAAATATTTCAACTTATACAAGTGTCCAGTTTCTTTTTTTGCGGAGTATATATAAATAATAAAATATAGATAAATCTAATCTAGGCTTTTTTGAAACCTTGATTTGAGTCATATAAAGGTTGATTATTGATTGCACAATGTTTACATCACAAATTGTATCCATTTCATCGGTGGGAGTGAGAAGAATAATCATGTGCAGCATAAACAAATCAATAATAATCATGATTATAATTTTAAATAAATACAATTTTTAAAACAAATATCTTCATTTTTTTCCCCCAACAAAACAAATGGTTACGGTAACCTCAAACATAAGAATGGGAAGCACATCTAAAAAGTAAATTTAACCCTTTCAGGACTGGTCCTGGAAATACTCTGGATGGGGTCTATGGGAGCCATAGTAAGCAAATAATTACCGTTGGTGAAGGTGATGGGACAAACTATCACTTCCGAGGCGATCTGGATGTAGCTATCTTTCCGAAGCGAAGCTGAGGAAAGATAGCGTATACATTCAGATCGCCGAGGAAGTTATAGTTTGCCATTGCCTGAAACCAAAAGGTGATTATTTGCTTTATATTCCACATCAATTATTTTGATCACAAACGACCTATAACTAACACAAAGGGCTAAAAAGTTTGGAATATTGAGCAATTGATCGAGTCTTTTATTTTAATTTCGTCAATCCTGCACATGAACAAGATTTATGATTAAAAGTCAAAGACGCTTATACCATTGTCTATTAAGCGTAGCCGCGCGCAAACGTTGCGCATCAGCGCGCTACCTTTCTGCGCACACGTATACTTGCGCGCGAACAATTGAATATCTACACAGTGCAACGCACTTTTACCGACTATCTAGTGAGTGCAACGCACTTTCACCCAAAATATCTACAGTGTAACAAATTTTTCTTCTCCCATCAATGATGGGCGAAACTATATTTCATCACGTGATTAACTTTTGACCAATCGTAGAGCAAGATTCTTAGTACGTGGAATATAATAAAAAATAATTCAGTCCTGAAAAGGTTACTATCAATATGGACCTTCCTGATTTTAGTTCAAAGAAACTACAAAGAAGAAACTTTGTTTGTTAATGAAACAATGATACCTTCAACTAAAGTAGAGTACACTGAACAATGACAAATAAGAAAGACGTTTGGCTGAAAATAGATAAAATGCCTGTATAGTGTTGCTCATTTCATATTGACTTATAATATCACAATAAAATAGACATGAATAAATTATGCATAATGCATAATATTCAGTAATAGCATAATAAGGATTTTTATCTTAAACGGTTTTGCATAAAATAAATTATCTAATAAATTGAGAAAAAATATAAGCAATTCATACTATAGAAAATAAGTAAATTAACAAAAATACAAACAAATTAAATATTTTCTATCAAACAACATTTTTCATAAAAAATATGAATGAATATGCACACAAATGACCATATTGCATGAGCATATCTCATTTCATCAATAATCCATTGCATAGCTTATCAAAATGGAGCAAAATTCAACTTTATCAAGAAGACACAAGTGACCTGTGCCCAGAACCAGAGGAATATCAATCATATTGGGCGCTATATACATTGTACATCGCAAACATTATTAGGTTTATTATCATTTTTATTATTATAAACTGCATATTCAAATTGCAAAGTTCAAAGAGCTGCATATAACACAGTGAACATAATACTTGTTAACATTTTCTCGTGGCAAAAATTCATCAAATGATTTGGTATCAAGAATTTAAATTACATTCTCAAGAGAACAAAAAAAATAATAATATATATATAACTACAGGCTACACCGATTGGCGCTATATACATTGTACATCGCAAACATTATTAGGTTTATTATCATTTTTATTATTATAAACTGCATATTCAAATTGCAAAGTTCAAAGAGCTGCATATAACACAGTGAACATAATACTTGTTAACATTTTCTCGTGGCAAAAATTCATCAAATGATTTGGTATCAAGAATTTAAATTACATTCTCAAGAGAACAAAACAAAATAATAATAACTACAGGCTACACCGATTGTCTTTTGAGACAGAAGGGCTCAATACAATAACTATATATATATATATATATATATATATACCTATATAATCAAGCAAGTATGATTATTTGTGAAACTCATCTACATTTAGTTGTATACTAAATATATTCATATTTCAAAAGTCATGATGATGTGTGTAACGTACTATAAACAAATGGCAAACTTGATTTGCGTTCATTAACGTGGACATTTTTGTGCTTTAAGTAGTTATTGTTGTTTGGGCAGTACACACATGTACCTGATGAACAGTGCAATACTAGTGCCAGGAGCGTCACATCATGGCCCCATTGCAGAAATAGATACAATCGATTGTAAGTTACAATTAATTGTACGTCAGAAAATGTGTGTGTTTCAACCAATCAAATTAGCGCATTAGGAACACATGATCTGACTTACAATCGATTGTATCTCTTTCTGCAACGGGGCTTATGATAAACATGAAAGTATAGGACTCCACAAAATCTAAAGGTGACATTCTTAGTGTATTTCAGAAGAGATAAACACAACGTATTCTATAAAGTACTACTACCAATTTTAAAGTAAGTGCAACCTTTCACACTAAAATTCATATGGCAGTTACAGAACTCTTTATCATACTGAGCTGTTCACGCATATTTGCACTTTTCTTATACCGCATAGCTGCTATAATATTGGCAGGCTTTGCAACACAGTTCATGCTATTGAAATATGTGCAGCAGGAATATTAAATATATTTGGTTTGCAAGGCCACTTTAATTCAGGGCTCTCCTTTTAAGCTTTTCTTACAGGTGTCCAAAAAGACACATCAGATAAGACCGGTCCTACTAATTAGCGGGAACAAGTGTGAAGTACTGCAAACAAGTGCAAACTATATAGCATGAATAAGCTATCGATATTTAGGGTTAGGGTTAGGGAACAAATGTAATGCGTAAAAGCACGAACGGGATTTCATATGCGAACAAATTTGTTCGCAGTAAATCCTGTTAGCGCTTGTTCGCAGTAATTAGTAATTGAGCGCAGCAATTACTAATTACTGCAAACAAGTGCATGCTATGCCAATGGGAAATTTGTTCGCAGTAAATTGCTTCGCAATTCTTCGCGCTTTTCGCAGTACTTCGCACTTGTTCACGCTAATTAGTAACTGAAGACGGGTGTTGTAGATCCTAGAATATGCTGAAATTTCTGGTAGCCATTGGCACCCGGGTCACCGCTATGGACAAGCCCTGATTATAATGGATGTGGTGTGGCAAGATTGGTAGAGCGCGCGCTTTCCGATCATCAGATCCCGAGTTCCAACCCTGCCCACTGCGTTTGTCCTTCAGCAAGACAATTTATGCACTATTGCTGCTCTCTACCCAGGTGTATAAATGGGTACCGGTAGGAGGTGAAAGCCTTTATGTGAACGATCTTCTTGAGCCCACTGAGCGCTTGGAAGGAATACTCCCCAGGGAGTGGAGATGGTGCACACAATGTGTGCTGGTTTGCATTATATCCTATGACCGGGGTAATAATTTAAACAAAATTGTAAAGCGCTTAGAGATGATTATCAATCGTGATAGGCGCTATATAAATAATAGATATTATTATTATAATGACCACCCAAAATTAGCTGCTAAACATATCAAAGAATTTTTCAAGTGAAAAACTTAAAGAAGCGCACTTCTCTCCTCTTCTGTCCCACCTACTCTCGACACACCCCTCCGGTCAATGTGTTTGATGCGCAGGTAGCAAACAAGCTTCAATAGAGCATGCATCAGTAATACGGCAACGGTTATCCCAACCATGGTTGCCACGGCGATACCTGGATTATTCTCCAGGTCGGTGATGGGATAGATGTAGGGATGACCGTAGGGGTCGGTCCCACCCGCCGCCCAGTAGATGATGGTGAAGAGTCCATAGGCGAGGAGGAAGAGGAAGGGGTAGAGGCAGTGTGCAAACCTAACGGTTACCCTGGTAACGAGGAGGTCGAGGAGGCAGAAGATGGATGGGAAGAGGTGGATGCTGAGGTCGACGTGGAGAGGGGGGAGGTCGGCCTCTGAGAGCATGGGCCGGAGGATGGGCCAGTAGACCAGGGTGACGATGAGGGACACGGTGATGGAGATGTTAAAGAGCAGCCACTGCAGTTGGTAGCGGTAGCGGTGAGCTGAAAGTACACAAAATAGAAACAAATAATGATTGATTGTTATAAATGTGAAGATAACAAATAGGATAAATTTCAAACTTCAAATGTTTGCCCAAATTTAGTTGAGTACTGACAGAATGTTACTTCTATGGAGAGCTGCTTTAATGGAAAACATCCTTTTTGATAATTTATTTTTATGATTGAAAATAACTAGTCAGCATATTGTACCTGACTTTTCAGCTGCGTAGTTATTGTAACGTATGATAATCCACCAACCGGGCCAGGCCGCCTCTCAGCCCGGCCACGGACCCGAGTATGGGCGGTGCAGAGAGATCGATTAGCACTGCGCTACAATAGCTAAGGTGGATGGGCGAAGGATCATGAATAGGACAAAAAAAGACGTGACGTTTTATTATTTGGAGGTTTATATGAAAAAGAGGTTTCAACCCCTATTTTGTTCAGGCAAGCTGTTAAATGACATTTTCTTTCATTTTTTGTAATTTTATAATTTTAAAATTTGGCTTGCAAAAGGCGGACACTCCTGACTATCCGAGCAATGCAAAGGGTTTCACGCGAACGTCCCCCATTCAAGGGTCTTTGTGGCTTGATGGTTGAGCACCGGTCTAGCAAACCGGAGGTCTCGGGTTCGCTTCCTGGCAAAGCCTATTTTTCTTTGCTCATTTTCAATCATTTAAAATAATTCTAGTCAGTTTCTTTTATGATATTTACTTACATTGTTTTTGCGCTTCACTCGTCTCTGGATGTCTGTAGTCTATAATGGAGTCTATGAGGACATTGACAAAGGCAACGCAGAAGTACACAGTGACTTCCATATATGTCCAGTCTGTCAGGTAGATAAGGAATTTGACCCCATAGATTCCACTAACGGTGATCACGGTAAAGTAGATAAGGAATGCAAAGAAGTAGCCCGCGAGGACAAGTCGGTAGAGGAAGAATATGACTGCCGGCATGCCATCCTGAAGTGAAAGAAACAAAGGAATTAATGCAAAAGTTAACTGAGATAGCTTTCTTATTAGACTTATTACCAGAAATATCCTGGCATATTGAATGCATGAACTATTGAACTTTGTCATTCATTGACCTCGGTGGCGTAAGATATTTGACGAAAAAAAAAACACATTAGTAGATAATTACATTTGGTTGTCCAGTTGTGCCAGATGAAGTTAGTATCGATGAAATTTAGTGGCCTAAAGTTAATTATTTAGTGGCCCCGGGCAATTTGCCCCCATAACCTTTGAAATCGTTGTAAACTTTTGAAAAAAAAAAAGAAAAAAAACTAAACAAAATTGCCCTTGCCGAGTATATACCACATTTATTAGTTAGTCAATCATGCATGCAAAATGTTCTTTGTATTGGTACTGAGAATGCTTGTCTTCAGTATAGGATGGGATTTTTATAAACAGTTATTAAAATGTCTGAGAAAAAATATATACAAAAATATATTTAAAAAAATTAATTCTACAAGACTAAAAAGCACTTGTGAACATTTACATGGGGCGATTTTTCTTTCTAAATTAAAAAAAATAGCCCTCGTGAAATAAAAAGTATTTTGGGGGTCGGAGGGCACCCCAGGTAAAATACACGGGGGCGGCAGGCGAATTCGCCCCTGAAATGCCCAAAAGAGCCCCCGAAAAAAGAAGAAAACAAATTTTAAACTTTTTTTTTTTTTGGATTTTGGGGGATTTTTTTTATTGGATCGTGATTAAATGCTGATCAGCTGATGATCACTTATAGCATTAGAGCTTAAAGGGCATCAAGCGTGGGGATGCTACACAGCGGGTCGCCATTTTGAACTGGGCTAGTTTGCGCGCACTGCATAACACTGAGCTAACGTGCATTACGCACCGTGCGCAACGTGTACTTAAGATGGCGCCGCACATCTGATTTGACGAATCTGAAGTACCTTTAATAGTAGCCCCTGAAATTCGAAAAAGAGCCCCTGAAATTTGTCGCCCCCGAGATGATAAAAGTAGCCCCCGAAAGTTGGATTATAACTAGTAAATAGTAGCGCTCGAAAAGGAGCCCCCAAAATAAAAAATATTAATTTTTTCCCTGGGGCACCCCTGCCTGCTAGTGCTAGTCAAGCATGCTTTTTACATAGTAAAGGGGCAAGGGGTTACTTCTGCATATGCTGCGCCTAGAAGTCCGACAGTAAAATATTTCAGTAATAATGTCAAAGAAGCAATGGCATGAAAGCGCTAGATTTGTCGATCTATGCCAATGTATGATGAAGTTTATGATGGTGATTACTAATTACGATGGTATTGTGTCAGAATGGATGATGATGAAGATGGTAATAATGAGGATGATAAATTGATAATGATGAGGATGCTCAAGATTCAAGATAATGACGATGATGAGCTTACCTGACGACGGCAAACATCACATAGATTGTCACACGTCAACTTGCAATGAGCCAGCTTCGATGCCAACCAGCGACTTCTTCCGCTTTCTTCAACCCGGACTTCCCCCGACATGTTGGCGTGTGATGCCGCTGAGTGTGGTTATGTTAGTTTTACTTTTACTTTTACTACCGGTTCTGTTCGACTTCGAGATCGAGGATTTGTTGACACTCTGCCCTTGTCTTTGAATTTGGCACTGGTATTTATTCCTGATGACTTATTTTGACGCCTTGTGGTTTGCTAAAGACAGTTAACAACACAATAAGCTGAAGAGATCTGTGTCAAAAAGTGCAAATCACGTTCGCATCAATGTATGGTGTGCCTTTAATTACGTTTACGATTACGCAATACAATGTTCGGTGCGCGCGCGCGCGCGTGCGACATCCGACCAGGGGGGGTAAACTCAGAGCGCGTTGATCTCTATCAACGCGCTCTGGGTAAACTCAGCCGCCATGATGGCGGTTAGGTATGCATGCGATTAGAAGCAGTTTAGCTACGTCACAAAACGTCACCAAAAGTATGACAGGCTGTGTATTTCGAAATTGATCTGGAATTAAATAATAAAATACATCACATTGAGCGGTGAAATATTCACCACTTCTTTATCTAGCGTAATCAATTTGTGTTGCCCTTTTCGACCAAATTAATAAGACCACCTTTTAAGTTACATTTTGTGTTAAATAATGTTTATGATTGCTCAATATTTGCAGAAGAGTCGCTCTTCATACACGGATCACTGTCTCAGCCAAGGGCAAAAATTGTTTACAAATTCATCGCGCGCAAAATCACAAATGTACGCGCTAATGACATCTTTGCCCGGGTTGGTTTGTTTATTCATACTTCTATGTCTTTGCCATAGAAAATGTACAGTGTGAGTGCGCTTGGTAAAGTGCGCGCCTTACGCACATTCCTATTGTTTTGTCATATTACCTCCCCACAATGCAGTTTTGAGACGAACTTCCTCCGTTCAATACTGCTCGTAAACAAGACCGTCAGCCCGCCATTGTTTTATGTACAAAGTGTATGGGGTACGGTACCTACGGGCAATACAGTTTACCTTCTAGTTCTACAACGGCAGTGTTGGAGTCATAGAAGTATGACTCCAACACTGCCGTTGTAGAACTAGAAGGTAAACTGTATTGGCCGTAGGTACCGTACCCCATACACTTTGTACATAAAACAATGGCGGGCTGACGGTCTTGTTTACGAGCAGTATTGAACGGAGGAAGTTCGTCACAAAACTGCATTGTGGGGAAATAATATGACGAAACAATAAGAATGTGCGTAAGGCGCGCACTTTACCAAGCGCACTCACACTGTACATTTTCTATGGCAAAGATGTCATGAGCGCGTATATTTGTGATTTTGCGCGCGATGAATTTGTAAACAATTTTTGCCCTTGCCTGAGACAGTGATCCGTGTATGAAGAGCGACTCTTCTGCAAATATTGAGCAATCATAAACAGTATTTAACACAAAATGTAACTAAAAAAAGTGCTCTTATTAATGGGGTAGAAAAGGGCAACACAAATTGATTACGCTAGATAAAGAGGTGGTGAATATTTCACCGCTCAATGGGATGTATTTTATTATTAAATTCCAGATCAATTTCGAAATACACAGCCTGTCATACTTGTGATGACGTTTTGTGACGTAGCTAAACTGCTTCTAATCGCATACATACCTAACCATCATGGCGGCTGAGTTTACCCCCCCTGGTTGGAGTCATACTTCTATGCACCCGACATCGACGTACGTGCGACCATAGAAGTATGACTCCAACACTGCCGACACAGGTACACGCATACCATGGGCATGGGCCTCCATACCCCATTCTATTCGATGAGCATTGAATTATCATTGCCTTATAATCGGTTTTCACACACGCTTTATTTTGTCTTTCCTCATTCAATTCCTTTTCATGACTTCATAGAAATTAAAGAAATAATAACTGCGGTCATGATTAGTACGGTACCTATTTGTTATGTAATGCAATTGAATGATGGAGAACGCTGTATGTAGGCTACAATACATGGCTCTAAACTCAAGTTATAAATATCAAAGTAACCCAAACAAAAACAAAAACGTTATCATACATACCACCCAGATAACAATGCTACGTTGGCCCAACGTAGTCTATAGTCGGCACCGTCGCGGTTGGCAAAACAACGTTGAGCCAACGTTGGCCTAAGGTAAATATGCAACCAAATTTTTGCAGTCGGAGAGCTGACGTTAAGACAACGTTACGCCAACGTTTTCTGTTGACTTTTGGCAAACTGGTCGGCAAATGTACGTTGAAACAACGTTGGGTGATAGTTGGACGAACAATCATAATTCTTTGGTCGAAAAACAAACGTTGGGCCAACGTTTCGCCTACTGCGACATTTTGTTGATGAGTGGCGTTGGATATTCGTTGGCTAGTTGACGTCGTACTAACGTTTGGCAAACAACCACATGTCGACGGTGGGCAGGCTAACGTTTAACCAACGTTTCGCCTACTACGACACTGTGTCAATGACTTGCGTTGGATATTGGTTGGCTCGTTAACGTCAGACCAACGTTTAATACATAACCACATTTCGACGGTAGGATAGTCAACGTTCGGCCAACGTTTCGCCGACTACAACGTTCTGTTAATGAGCGACGTTGGATATTGGTTGGCTAGCTGACGTCAAGCCAACCTTTAACAAACAACCACATTTCGACGGTGGGGAAGACAACGTTAGGCCAACGTTTCGCCGACTACAACATTCTGTAAATGAGCGACGTTGGATATTGGTTGGCTAGCTGACGTCAAACCAACCTTTAACAAACAACCACATTTCGACGTCGGGCAAGGCAACGTTGGGCCAACGTTTCGCCTACTACAACATTCGGTCAATGAGCGACGTTGGAAATTGGTTGGCTAGCTGACGTCAAACCAACCTTTAACAAACAACCATATTTCGACGGTAGGATAGTCAACGTTGGGCCAACGTTTCGCCGACAACAACATTCTGTAAATGAGCGACGTTGGATTTTGGTTGGCTAGCTGACGTCAAACCAACGTTTGACAAACAACCACATTTCAACAGAAGGCAAGCCAACGTTAGGCCAACGTTTGGACTACAAAAATGTTCGGTCAATGAGCGACGTTGGAAATTGGTTGGCTAGCTGACGTCAAACCAACCTTTAACAAACAACCACATTTCGACGGTAGGCAAGCCAACGTTAGGCCAACGTTTCGCCTGCATAAACATTCTGTAAATGAGCGACGTTGGATATTGGTTGGCTAGCTGACGTTAAACCAACCTTTAACAAACAACCACATTTCGACGGTGGGCAAGTCAACGTTAGGCCAACGTTTCGCCTACTACAACATTCTGTAAATGAGCGACGTTGGATATTGGTTGGCTAGCTGACGTCAAACCAACCTTTAACAAACAACCACATTTCGACGTCGGGCAAGCCAACGTTGGGCCAACGTTTCGCCTACTACAACATTCGGTCAATGAGCGACGTTGGAAATTGGTTGGCTAGCTGACGTCAAACCAACCTTTAACAAACAACCACATTTCGACGGTGGGCAAGCCAACGTTAGGCCAACGTTTGCCTACTATACATTCGGACAATGAGCGACGTTCGATATTGGTTGGCTAGCTGACGTCAAACCAACCTTTAACAAACAACCACATTTTGACGGTGGGCCAGCCAATGTTAGGCCAACGTTTCGCCTACCTATTCGGTCAATGAGCGGCGTTGGATAGTGGTTGGCTAGTTGACGTCAAACCAACATTTGACAAACAACCACATTTCGACACTGTAGGCAAGCCAACGTTGGGCCACCGTTTCACCTACTACAACATTTAATCAATGAGTGGTGTTGGAAATTGGTTGGCTAATTGACGTCAGACTTCTTATTATACTTATTATTGATTATAACATTTTCTCTCAATTTTACACTTTTTAAATCGAAATTATTCAAATTTACACATTGCCGTGTAATCGCTGGAATCGGTCTTTCAAACTCCTAATTTAAGGCGTAGTTGAGTTTTGGTAGAGAGGGCGCTAGACTACTTTTTTTTTTTGTGAGATAATGAAAAACTGAGTGTAAAATTTGAAAGAGCATACTATCTAAGTAATACAATCATCTTTGTTTGATCAAAATCGGTTCAGAAACGGCTGAAATATCCATAAACGTAACATTTTGTAATAAAGCTGGGGCCCCCGGTTTATTAGAGAATTTTGAACCAGCCGTTAAAAATTCAAAAAAATGCTTCCTCTTTTCAAAAAGTTACAAAAAAGGTATGTTGATAGTTGTTGGTTATTTCTCTATCTAATTCTATCTAATCACTATTTCAACAAAACATCACATGCACACTATTTTATTCAAAATGGTTGAAACCGATGAGTTTTTAGAAGGCGCCCTCTTACGTTTTAACGGCTCTTTTTGAATGATAACATGGTCTTTTACTACGTCATTTGGAATGTTGTGTTCCTTTCTAGTTATAACTATTAGTTTGCAATGTAATGATGTAGGTTTTGGTTACTAAAATTCAGTTTCACCCAAACTGTACTCTCCTTACCAGAAATCAACTATCCCTTTAAGTTCATAAATATACGCATAAGCTTTCGTGAATAGTCTCCCGAGTACATTCATTACGGGCACTACCCAGCAAACACAAAACTTTACAAAACGTTTTAATTAGGTCACGTATTCGTCTTTAATCAACGTTTACAAAACTTTTTTTTTATTAGGTCACGTAGGTCTTCTTCCTTAATCAACGTTTAAAAAACGTTCTTAGAACGTTTCCAGCGTCCGACAGGCTATATGCTGGTACTTGCAGTTGAAATCAAATACATGAAAGGTTTTTTTCTTTCTTTTTTCTAACGTTTAAACAACAATTTAAAAACGTCCATTTGGACGCAACACTGCAACACAGCAACACAGCAACATTGTTCCCTACAATTAGTTCATGAAATTCGCATACATCCCACTCGGTGCTCGTGGTCAAGGCATATTTATCCGTTTTATCCGATTACATGTGGAGTTTCAAAATGATCTGTAGTGGAACCAGCGTTTTTCCTCATATTTTATACAAAAGATTTCCAAACCTACTGTATTATTTGCATTTGGGATTGTTTGCAGATGATTCTAGCCGGTTTCGCACTTTTTAGAGAGGATTTACACATATATTTAAATGTAATGAGGTCAAATATTGGGATATTGACGCGTTATAGGTGTAAAGAAAATATATTAGACCGAATTCATATTATCTATATAGAAATCGTTACCGAGAAAATAGTTTTTTGGTATCAAGGTATTAAAGGATAGTTGCGTTGGGTTTTGGTATAGAGGGTGCTACATACAATATGTGTGTGATATAATCAAACACGGAGTACTGTATCAAATTTGAAAGAGCATACAATTGTAATGACATAATAAACTATAATTTGATCAAAATTGGTTCAGAAATGCCTGAGATATCCATTAACATAACATTTTTAAAATTGTAGGGAACACAAAATATAACTTTGAACCGGCCGCTAACAAATTAAAAAATTACTTCTCCTTTTTAAAAAGGTACTATAGTAAATATGTTTTTAAATAATCGTTGATTATCTCTCTATCTAATCACTATTTCAACAAATCATGACATGCACAACATTTTATTTGTAAATGTTAAGACCAATAGGTTTTTAAAGAGCGTCCTCTTGAGTTTTAATGTCTCTTTTTTAAATGGGAACATGCTTTTTACTCAGTTATGTGTTGTGTTATTCCTTTCGAACATGGTGAAGTAAGTTATAACTGTTAGTTTGTAATGTAATGATGCAGGTTTTAGTTACCAAAACTCGGGTTAACCAATGCTGAACTCTCTTTACCAGAAGTGGACTGTACTTCATTTGTAGTAATATAGATACGAATATGACGAACAAATGATTGAACCACTGCTATATATTTCACTGGGAAATTGATTAACAAAATGCAAGATAGCTAAATCAAGACAGGTATAGGGAAACAGTCCATTTCATACATTGGGGGAGTAATTTTAGATGAACTTCCATGCGACTTAAAATGTACAATGTCACGATACGGATTTCGTAAATTGTATAATATATTATATAATACTTAAAATATATTTTAATTATGTATGAAAAATGTAAAATGTATCAACAATGTATGAAAACCTTTTTGGAACATTTTGGATTGTTGTAATATTATCGATAATATAATGTACATTATATACTTGTATTGTTTATAGTTGTTCAAGGGCTAGTTTTGACTAACATACTATGCAATGTCTGTCCTTTTTAATAAATGAGGGGAAATTGTGAAATATTGTACCTTACATGTATATTATGATTTTGTTAAATTTGTAAATTGCTATCGGGGTTCATGATCGATTATAAACGATCATAACAGTGAACAGAAACATTCCTATTTTTGCTATTATTTGAATTGAAAACAGTGTTATCATGTCTTTGTTTTCTATATAATTTGTTGTAATATTATCGATAATATAATGTGCGGTATACACTTGTATTGCTTATATATATAGTTGTTGAAGGGCTAGTTTTGAATAATATACTATGCAATATGTCTATCATTTTTGATAAATGACGGGAAATATTGTACATTATATGATGCTGTTGCATTGGTAAATTAATACAATTAAATTAAATGTTATTAACAAAATATTCGCGGTGCAAAGCCCCTCTGCACAGCCCCCTCTTTATTAACTTTGATACACCTATTAATTAGTGATTTATGATCGGTAAAGGTTCGTTCCGCAATCGATCCCAATGCGTCGTAAGTGGGCCGACAATGGGTGATTTCAAGTATGGTCTTTAAGGCCGGTGTTAGTGTTTATTACACACAAACGCCAGTTTGATAAACACTAACACCAGCCCTAAACACCATACTTGAAATCACCCATTGGGCCAACGCAGAATTGCTATCGGGGTTCATGATCGATTATAAACGATCATAATTTAGTGAACAGAAAAATTCCTATTTTTGCTATTATTTGTATTGAAAACAGTGTTATCATGTCCTTGTTTTTCTATATAATTTATAAAACTATAAATGACACCTGAATAATAGTCTTATGAATAATGATTCAAAGGCTGATTATTTTATAATCTACTCTCGGCAATTACTAACTACAACAAATGTACATAGTATGTATGAGGATATATATACTAAGTCGATTGCATTATATATTGTTAAGACGATAGGATAGGATAGGGTATGATACGTTTAGGATTAGGTTTAGGTTTAAGTTATAGGATATAGGATATAGGATATATAGGATATAGGATATAGGATATATAGGACTTAGCGTTTGAATGACGGAAGGGTAGAATATGTAACACCATGCAGCCTACTAATCTTTTTTTTTTAAGTGTTCGTATTGTTGGTTGGCTCACGGTTGGCTCACGGTTGGCTCACGGTTGGCTCACGGTTGGCTCACGGTTGGCTCACGGTTGGCTCACGGTTGGCTCACGGTTGGTTCAAGGTTGGCTAACAGTTGGCCCAAGGTTGGGTAAACGTTGGCCCGATGTCATAATTAGCCAACTGAAAGGTTGGGCAAGGGTTGGGAAAACGTTGGCCCAACACTTGTACGACGTTGGCTTGTTGGGTTGGGCCAACGAGGGCCCAGCGGCAAGAATGACGTGGGCAAAACGTCACGTTTTAACGTTGGCCCGACATTGACTTATATAGTCGTATTAACGTTGGGGTTTAGTCGGCTCAATGTTGGCTTGACGTCAGAAATAGCAAAATAAATGGTTGGGCAAACGTTGGCTCAACGTTGGCAATTGACGTTGGCGTATGGGGGTTGGGCCAACGAGGGCCCAGCGGCAAGAATGACGTGGGCTAGACGTCACGTTTTGACGTTGGCCCAACATGACCGCCTACATTGGGCCAACGATGGGCCAACGTAGCATTGTTATCTGGGCACATATTTTGTGGCGCATTCTTGCTAACCTCTCCTGAATCATAATTTCAAATGTTCCCATTTTAAAAATGTATACCTATTTTTTTTTTCTAACCAAAACTTGCTCATATTCCATTCCTTTAGACTCCATTAATGCCTTACAAACTTCCCTTTTTGTGGGAGCTCTTCCATGTTTGTACTATAAAAAGTATAATTAAAGTATTAACTATATACCATTCCATGTATTTCCGCCAACACCAATCAAAATATCAATCCACTGTATTGTAGTTGATTCAAATTAAATTGGTTTCCTACTACTGGTTTACTTACACATGGACAATATATGGCATGAAAATATGTTTCTATATATTTTTTTCTTACAGAAAAACATACATTTTTAGACAATATCAATCCAAAAAGTTGCAATTTGTCATACAATAAATAACCCCATGCAAAACTTTATATTAAAATGTTCATAGTCTTGCATTAGTGTAGGCCTATATATACAATACGGTTAAAAAAACATTTTGCAAATTTCTAACCAGTCATTATTTTTAAAAGGGTACGGTATCAGTTTGTTTAAAACTAACATACACACACACGCACACACACACACACACACACACACACACACACACACACACACACTCACGCACACACACACACATACACACACGTGTACAGTGTACGCGTACATGCAGACTGCACTTTTGGCTCGTCAAAATTAAAGGGATCTAGTATTAAACTTTGTTGACATGTGCAAAAACTGATGAATGGTTGATCATATTAGTTATTACTCCAATGTTTGTGGTTCATATACTGACAGTGATGAAGACAAACAAAGGTAAACCAAAAAACATTTTCTTTATAAAATGTTATTATTATTCACATTATTTGTACACATATAACAATTCCAAGTTACAAGTACAGAAATTACAGATATAATCAGAACACAATCTTTGAAAGTAACTTGACAATAACTTTATATGAAAGTATGAACATCCAAGGAGTTACTAACTCCTTGGAACATCATAATGAAAGACTCATAAATGATTCCCCTGCAAGTGCTAGCATATTTTGATAATTAATCATTCTCGTGATGACGTATAGAACACAGCGGAATGAGAGATCGGCTTTCACTTTCGACTACGATCCAAACATATATTAGTTCATGATACTCGTCATACACGTTATAGTATTATTTTAAAATTACACATGCCCGGAAACGTGTTGGTTTAAATATTTACATGTTCTCCGAACAGTTTCCAAAGATTAATGAATTACATGATGAATAATTCTCTTTCAAAATATGCATATAATGCATATTGATTTTACTAATTAATCACACTATATAATGTAGGCTATGTATTCCAAGGACAGTCGCAATAATGCAGAAAGTAGGCATTATTATCTTTATGGTATTTAATCAACTTCGAAACCATAATGGAACCCCGAAGAGCTCTGATAATATACCACTGGAGCATTGTGATTTCCAGTGATTGCAGATAATCCCATATATCCCGACTTGAATAGTAGAATGGCCACCTGTCCGAGGGGCGGGGGGGGGGGGGGGGGGCTGGAGCATTGTGATTTCCAGTGAGTGCCCGACAATCCCATCTATCCCGTCTTGAATAGTAGAATGGCCACCTGTCCGAGGGGCGGGGGGGGGGGGGGGGGGGGGGGGGGGCTGGAGCATTGTGATTTCCAGTGGGTGCAGACAATCCCATCTATCCCGACTTGAAGAGGAGGATGGCCACCTGTTCGAAGGGGGGGGGGGGGGGAGGGGGAGGGGGGGGGGGCTGGAGCATTGTGATTTCCAGTGAGTGCCCGACAATCCCATCTATCCCGACTTGAAGAGGAGGACGGCCACCTGTCCGAGGGGCGGGGGGGGGGGGGGGCTGTGTGATTTCCAGTGAGTGCCCGACAATCCCATCTATCCCGACTTGAAGAGGAGGATGGCCACCTGTCCCAGGTAGAAGTAGAGGAAGTGCTTGGTCTCGTGCGTCACGTAGCTTCCGAAGTTGCGGCCGACGATGCAGTGCCAGGTCGGGTTGTACTTCTTGTCGAACTCCTTCTTGATGTAGGCGGCGATGTCCTTCTCGATGTTGAACTTCTCCAGACCTTGCGTGGCGCACTCGATGGCGTCTTGCTGCATGTCCTCCGACATGTCGGCGTTCTTGATCACGGCCTTGCGCTCAGACATCTTGCTGAATTTTACTTCAAATCTGTGAGGAAAAATAATGAACAGATCGAATATGATTTTTGAAAGGAGGCAATTTACGATATTATAATCGTCACTACTTCCCCCCCCCCCCCCCCACCCCGAAGGCCAGGTCGCACAACGATATAGATGACATCGGACTCCTTGCCTTCCGCCATACTTGTCAGCGTTCTTGACCATGCATGAAGGTGTTAGGAATTTAATTTCAACATTCTGAACGTAAACATTCCCGTTTTCAGTTTTGATATATACAGAAGAGTTACATGTCACTTACAGTCACTACCTCATCAGCCCCCCCCCCCCCCCCACCCCTTAAATACGAACGGTATATGCATACCTGCATGTATATATACTATGCACCGCTTATATCTAGCATTTTATAACATGGTGATAAAGAATCAGCGATATTAAATAAGTTTGGAATTAGGGTTTTGAAGGCACTAAAGATTTCCAAACACAATCGACCATAAACCTCACATGATGTGAGATAGTTTCATAGAAAATAAGGAACGCTGAAAGAAAAAGAAAATTGATTTCAGATGTTATCACCCATAATTATTAACCTACTGCCGATCGATTCTAACTGACATTCTTACAATCAAAAAGCCGCGTTCATGAAGCGTTTGCATTCAACCATAAATATTCCCATATAACTATATTTAACAAAGAAACTGAAAACAAAAATAATTATTCTGTTATGGTGACTATAAGCCAATCAACAAGGTAAAATGAACTGTAATACATAAAAGTTTCAATATATTTTGTTGAATATGACACATTTAATGGACCATTTTAAACATTTCTGTAATATTGTATATACTGTTATTACAAAACCACAACTTTACCTACTTACCAGAGAAATCAATAATAAACAGAAAATGTCCACAGATTTTGTTTGCAACTTCGATCACTTGAAAACGACTACTGGGCGCTCGAGTCCACCGCCTGACAAGAATACGTGGTTTACCAACAGTGACCAAAATGGATTATGATTTTATAACCGTATCATCACCAACGCCAATTGCATTCGTTATATTGCACCATAATTATAATGTTTGTGTTACATAGCAACGATGATGTGACAAGATTGTTTGTATCCCGACCGGTGGTTGTTCATTGGTAGAAAATGTACGCTTTATAGAAGCTTATAACCGTAGCTTGTAAATGTATTATTGGTTTCTATTGTGCCTATTGTAATAAGCGATTTAGATACCAACGCGAACATGAACTCTATAATTATTGTCAACTATTATCGTTGCCCTCTTTTATTTATTGATTGATTTATTTCATTCATAAATTGTATTCGCAGCTTGGGTGGCCCTCTATCATCTGTGAACTGCAGCGGGATAGCAGCCCCTCCCCCGTTTAAGCGTCTTTTCGCAATGTGACGGAGTACTGAATACGCGGTATTTAAATCAGCTGTGACCGTCTCCGTACTCTGGCTACCGTCGTGAACTATTTGCAGTTTCGCTGTGAAGAATACGCGGAACGTCTCCTTGCTCGAGTGACCAAGCGCGCTGATTGGCTGACCCCACTGACCTCTGGCTGACCCATTGAAGTAAGGGCTTACCACGCCTCTCTCCGTACTCGCTGTACACCCGACGCTAATTCGGCCAGCTACCGTTGTAGATTTGGACGCTACGCGGAAATTTTTGCACTGAGTGCGACCCCCCGCTGAGATTAGCGTTGTAGAATGCTTCCGTCGCGTTTGAACAGGCTATGTGGACGTGGTGTGGCAAGATTGGTAGAGCGCGTGCCTTCCAATCATGAGGTCCCGAGTTCGATCCCAGAGTATGCCCATCGCGTTTTTCCTTCAGCAAGAAAATGTATCCACATTTGCTGCTCTCCATGCACCCAGGTGTATAAATGGGGACCCGGTAGGGTGGAACGTAGTTCCTTAGCATTGTGTGCGACCACAATGTTGCCCGTGGCTGGAATGCTCCCCAGGGAATGGAAAACGTGACAAATCATTTATCTTACGAGCAAAGTTTTCATTTTCGAGAACAAAACATGACTGTGAATGTTGGAAAATCATATCATTTATTTTCGCTTATCGGTGAAGAACTGTTTTTGTCTTATTTTGTAATTCCACATTAGGGAACCGAATATTTTCCGAGCTCTCAGTACTTTTTTTTGGTCCCACTTATAATTCGCATTATGTTGATTGTATACGTAATCTATATGGTTAATTGTTGATTGTATACGTCATCTATATGGTTTATTGTGTTCTGAGTATACTGTGCATTATATTTTATCATGAATATCTCGAGTTTTTAGTTTACCTCACTGACAAAAAATTAGGGAAAATTCGAATCATGTTATGAACTGTTGTATTTTCGACAATGGACAAGAAGAAGAACTTATTTTTTAAAAAGAGCTTCGCACAATATTCTATAGGTTTATGTATTTTCTTCTTTATTCATTAGTCACAATGGCCCGTATTCACAAAGGAGGTTTGTACAAACCCCGGTTTAAACCGCGGTTTACATCTATGGAATGCCAATTGTAAACTGATGGAGAGAGAATGTAAATTCCTTACTTGTTAACAATGTTGATGGTACACATTCTCTCTCCATCAGTTTACAATTGGCATTCCATAGATGTAAACCGCGGTTTGAACCGGGGTTTGTACAAACCTCCTTTGTGAATACGGGCCAATGGGTTTGAAACATTATGGTTGATTTTCTTTGTCCAGACTATTATATGAATTTGAAAAGAAACACACTGAAGCAAATGTCTAGACACAGGGGTGTCGATCCGTTTTGAGATTGGGGGGGCGAAATTTGAAAAAAAAAAAATTTTCCAGAGTGACCACTGAGAGAGCTAAAAGCCCCACATTTGGCATGCCCGGAAGTTTTATTATGCGCTCATTGAAAGTGTCTTGATGGCTCGAAGACCTGACTTTGGGGGACACCCACATTTGGGGACAATAATGGGTTTTAGATTTCAGACATTTGCTCCTAGCATGGGTGTTAAAATTGTATAAAATAGTGAACTTACTCATAACGTATTTCTAAAGGGCATAGCGAGGAAAAGACTGAGCCTTGCATGAGATGGATCCTCGTGATCATGTATACTATAGAGCCATCGATATAGTCTAGGGCATTGGGCTCCCATGAAACTAAGCAAGGGCGTCAGCAATTTCTCAAAAGTGTAGGGGAGACATTGCGAGGAAGCGAAGCGACCGAGCGGGGGAGGGTGTGGGAGGGGGTGTCCCCCTCCACAGTAGGGAGCTTTTGTATTTTTGGGCGTGAAATTGTACGATTTGGTGCACACCTGAGACAGAAATTTCACGTAATATGAAGTATATAGGTATGGAACCAAACATACATAATGACAAAGGGAGGGGAACAATCTGCTCCTTTTTCAAATGTGGGGGGACATGATATTCCAATTTGTACCGAGATTATTGTATTATATGTGACGGTGTGCTATAGATGAGGGTTTAATAAACTTCGTTTGAGGTGTGCGTTTGAAAAAATACGCTGCCCAACACATTTCAGAAGGTGAGCTCCCGCAACCCAAATGAAACTTGCAATATGATAAACTGTATGCGCGCAAAGCGCGCGGCAAAAAAGAGATTTACAGTCCTTTTCAAACTAAAAAACGGCTATTTTGAAGATTAATTATTGATAAATCTGTCTTTCCCCTCTTTGGCATTATATCACTCGATTTTTTTCTTCCTCATTTTCGGAATTATTGGGGGGCGAAATGATATGTTCGCCCCCCAATATTTTCATTGGGGCGGGGGGGGGGGGGGGGCGACCGCCCCCTGCCCCCCCAGGATCGACACCCCTGTCTAGACAGTATGCGTAAGTGATTTAGGGTCTCAAAGCAAGCACAAAGCATGGTGATTATTATATTATATTGTATTGATTTTGTATTGTGTTTTATGTTGCTGTACACGCTGAATGTACTAAAATGTAGGTTTGTAAATGAGAAGTATATTTTCAATGATCATGTAGACTTATGATAAATGGTTGAATGAGGCGGACACAATGGTCTCCCTAAAGTTCAGGGCTGGTTATTGTTGTCTCGCTCGGCATAATCGCACCTGTTGATTTGGAAGCCGTTACACACGGAGGGAAAGGGGGTGGGTTCCTCCTGTTGTATGATACCCGTATAATACTAACCCCATCGCTGCTCCCTCCTCTGTGGAGAGAAACTATATTAAGAAATTACACCATGATTTGTCATCGACTCCCTCATATGGGAGTCTCTATAATATATGCCCCTTCTTGGGGATTTTGCTCACCCCTCATTCCCCCTCTTTTACCCCCCCCCCCCCCCTATTTTTGATCCTAGCTATACGACACTGTTTTATTATTATATTTATCACAAAATAATAATCATTCATACTACGAATAATAGTTACTGCATTAAGCATAATGACACACATTATTATCGCATCGTTTGTATTATTACTTGGTGTTTTTGAGATAACATGCACTCGTATTCAGGAGAATTTTGTTTTTGTCTCGCTGAAAGCCTAAGTAGATTATAAATGATTAATAAGTAAACTATTTTCATAATTACTGTGGAACACTAATAGCAATTTTCGCGTTCCATAAGCGACGATTTTTTAATGTATGAAATTGCCTGTGCGGAGAAATGCAGTAGACACCTACGTACTGAAACCAAGCTCACCATCGGAATAAAGAATGAAGAGACTGCCGTATTTTTGGAAATTGGAATTGTGTAAGCTAATTTTGTAATTAAATTGGTTTGTGAATAACACTGGGATTCAGGTATACCCACGTATGGAAATGGAAACTCGTTGTTTGGTGATTACATCAGTCAGTATAATGGATTTGGCAACGAAATTGAATAATTAAGAGTTTGGGAATTGAAGCAAACCGGGATGATGCCTTGAATTTGTATTACGAATATGAATTAGGAACACTGGAACAAGAATAAGGAACCAAATACGGTATGCAGGGACACAAACGAGTCGATGTATTGTGGGTTACATCCATTTGATGATAGGATTATAGACCTGTTAAAAAAGAAGAACCCGGAGAAGAACATTGGACGGAATAATATTTGGAATTGGAGATTGGAACATTTAGAATCTGCTGGACTTCATATTGCGTATCAGCCAGACCAAGCCGACAATAAATTAAAGCTAGGATTTAGATTTGTTTTTCTTATAACAAATGGAGAGCACTAGGCCTTGCTGGTCCGTCAGGTGCGCGGATTTCGGTTTCGAGACTGACTCTTCGCTTGATATTAACCAGCCTCGGGTAAGACCTGAATTATTTAAAGGGACTTAGTAACATTGCCCAAATCCTATAAACTTACTTGGAACTCTATATAGTGGTTCTCTCATACCTTGTCAAATTCATATTAAAATGAAATCACGGGACAGTTTCGGTTTTTACAAATTTCCATTTCGTTCAAAAGATATTTACGATTGAAGTGTTCAGCTGTTAAACTGTCTACGGGATAATTTAAGCCGTGTACAAAGTAAGTGAAATGAGTTAGTGAATATCACTTTGCATTTTTACTAATTTCTCGGCCAAAAAAACATCCAATTAACGTGAAATTTCCACACATTACTTTGTGGACATATCAGATCACCATTACACATTTTTAAAATAATTGAAAACGGGAAACTTCGAATAATAATGAAACAAAATTTCATTGAGAAAAATGATACAAAGAACACAATTTTTGTAGCTTTCGTTGTACGGTGCTTTTATTCAGGTTCGTAATAGTTTCTAATTCAACAAAATCAGTGCCTGAAAATTTGCCCTTTGATGTTAGGGATGAGCCTGATGAGGCCGAACAAAATAAGGGATGGCCATTGGTTTAGTTGTGTGAGCTGGCAGTTGGTAGTGTCCGTGTCCGAGGCATTCGGGATATGCGAAAGTGACGGGGGGGGGGGGGGGGGGGGGGCGACGTGTCATAGGCAGGCAGCACCATTTTGATATTCTGAAATGAATGTCGTATATACACGGGTGGGAAAAGGGGGGAGGGGGGGGGGGGGGTGTGAAGGTGGGTCAAACTTAACTAGGTTCTTCCCTACTGCCTAAGCTAACCACTCTCTGCATTATTATTCAAGCTTCGAATTCAATACCAGCTCCCTAGATTGAGCGAGAATCATATTATGTCAATGATGAATAGCTTATTGTGTAAACATCACGCTTGTGAATGAATATTAGACAAAATGCTAGACAGTGGCCTAGCACAGAGTGTGGGGAGGAAGAAGGGGACGAGAAACCCCCATGCAGCACATCCCCCATCACACCCCCTTCACACCCCCATCACATCCCCATCACACCACCACCCCCTTTCCCCGCAAACGCACCGTATATACCCCAACGTACCAATGGCAATCTATGCTCATCCTCCCCCCTAGTCCGACAAATCAAGCCATTATGTTTCGAGGGTTGATTCACAAATCACAAGACTTTGTCTGGTTCAATATAAAGGAGAATCCATATATTACAAGTTGAATGTTGCTGACTACCTCCCTCCCTACCACTATAATCATGTGCTTCCTATCATGCCCTTCCCGAAGTCGACTCGGTTAACATAATAATGGCAAGAGAAGCAAGGAGAATGCAGAAGCTAATGCATATTTAGATCATAATATAAAAGATAAGGTGCGCCATCAATGCAAAATGCACTAGTTCGACATCGAAATGCATATTTAGATCTTAATACAAATTGAATGTGCGCCATCAATCTTCTTCTCATAACCTGTCATTATTATGAATTCCTGAGGCTGTGCCATGCAGGGACCCGTTTCAAACAGACAATTGGATTTGTAACATTGTCCTCAACACTTTGCGTGCCAAATTGATTTGCAAGTATCATAGTTACAGTTAACCAAGTATACTGGAATTATATTAGTAAAGAACTTAAATTTAAGCACCACTCTTACTCATTTCAAACCCTATTCAAGCGCGTTGAGTTCATGTAGATCTCTCCCCTTTCTCTTTCTCCCATCTTTCCTATCCTGTGTGAATGTGTATGATTGTGATATATAATTTACTGCTATATACGGTTCGTCGTTTTTATTGTCAATGATTATTTATTGGGGTCTCAAATACAAGCTTCTGCTTCACAAGGTCCCGGCTTAATTTGTATATATTTTTTTATGTAGCATTTATTTTGTAATATTTTGTATTTTACTTTTGCCGAATAAATTCAATTCAATTCAATTCAATACTTCAGACCAGTTAAGCTTATTATACATGACTATATATAATATATATACAATAATTCATATTCATTTAAAATTAATTAATTAAGCAAGGTCGCTCAGCTAGGTAATGTGTATGAGTGATTTTCATTTTACATTTGATATGCCGCAGTGGTATAGCGTGCTCGGACTGATTTAGGCATGTATTCCTTATAATATTATGTTTTATACAGGATTTCACCCCAATGTATTTGATTGTTTTTGACAAATTATTGAGGGGGCAATGTGCCACTGATACTCCACTGATATGCCGTGTGCATCGACATCAATTCAGTTTATGACGTTAACTGTGACGTGAATCGACCATGGCATCAGATGGTTACATCTATACTATAGCCGTATAAGAGTAACGCAAGCGAAGTCAATTCAGTTTCGATTCCATTCAGTTCATTAAAAACAGAAAAACAATATAATTGAATAGCAATATAAATAGTCCATTACATAATTATCATGCAAAATGGTTTCGGGACCAAAAAGGAAGCAGAACTTTTAGATTGGGGGCCAATTGCATATTTAACACAGAAAATTAATCGTTCGCGTATACGCATGCAATACAACATAATTATGACTTGTATTCATATCTCAATAAGAACATGCATTGAAGGGACATAGCTACGGGAGGGGGGAAGTATACATTTCTTAACTATACAAACAAATCAAAACATAAGTGTAAAATACAGAACGATACACATCCGTCGACCTGCATTGATTATTGGAAGACTATAAAACATACATTAATTGATAGACCCCGCCAAATACAGCTGATACAGTGTGCAGATGACGCCACTTCGATTTAATGCTCAATGCCATTCAGATGCGGGTATGATTATAACAAACGTTCATGCAGACTGCATATCACGCCAAAATGGGGGGGGGGGGGGGGGGGGGGGGGGAGGGGGGGGGGGGTATACAAGAGGCATGCTCTCCTTTTTGTAACACCTGGGGATGTTTCACAAAGATCCTAAGTTGAACTTAACTCTTAAGTTGGACTTAAAAAAGCCGTTAGTTTCTTTTGATTTTCAATGTAACAGTCCTTTTTTCAAAGCATGAAATGCTGATTCAAATCATTAATTATTTTCTTTTATCAAGGAGATTTCACGTTCTATAATGTAATATTTATAAAAAGTCTAAAATACTTGAATTTTTGCTTTTGAGTTATATTTTTATTCCAAGGCTACAAATGGCTTACCAGACTTTCTAAGTCCAACTAGAGTTAAGTTCAACTTAGGATCTTTGTGAAAACACCCCCGTTTGCTTTTGGCATGTCAACAACGTGAACGCTGGATACACATGTCCCTTTAAATCCTCATTATGTATCAACGTGATCTATTTTGTATGTTTGTCATGTCAATCATAACGCACCAGTGAAAAAATGTCTTTGTGTAACAATCGTGGACTACAATAAACTTGAATTCCAATTAAATTCTTTTGTTTGTACCAGTAATATGCACAACTAACTTATAATCATTCACATATGTTAATACATGTATATGTTGTATATCTGAATGAACATGATGTTGTTTTCTTGCATTTCAAACAGCACTTTGTTTTAAAACTATATTAATGATGAAACAATTGCTATTTACAGATTTAATATGATTAAAATGCTTGTTAACCATATTTATGCACCCCCTTTTTTCCTATCTGGACCCACCACTGTCATCAAAACGTAAACTATATCTGTATATGGGGTCAAGATATTGAGATAACTAAACAATGCATACATTCGCTTTGTATTGGTTGTAACAAAATCAATGAAATTAGTCTGAGTAATAATCAATTATAATTTCATAGTAACAAACAAGTCTCTAACAAGTATTGTTAGAAACCCAGCAGTTTCGCATTTTGGAGTCTGATGCATTATATCAATTCCAGTAGTCTCCGCTTATTAACATTTAAAGGGGTACACCTGTTAAACGGGTAAGATTTGAGAGAAAAAATTCTTATGTTCTTCAGGAAATTTATCACCACTTAAATGGGTACACAGTCCTGTTATTGGGTTACATATCCCTTGCAAAACACAAACTCCATTAAGCGGAGAGTACTAATTAATTTGAAGATTACTACCCCTCCTCATTCTCACCTTATGAGTAATCAGTACTCAATGAGCCTTCTTCTTCTTCTTCTTCTTCTCTCTTCTTTTTCATTTTATCATCCTCTTCTTTATCTTCTTATTCTTGTTCCTCTTCTTCTTCTTTTTCATTTGTTATTATCCTTACATTTGTTTCTTGTCGCTCTCAATATTGTACTTATTAATTACTATTCTCTTGACAGTGCCACAAGGTCCTGTATGCAATCTACCGGGCGGTCGTTTTCTTCTATTTCGCGTCGTACTTGGTCTACGAGGCTGGTGACGACCATCAACGGTGTGGATGGCGTTCGAACCTTCATCTTCTCACACGTGGATGTACATCGTGATCAACGTCTATATCGCCATCGCTTTCATCAATGCAGTGATGGACGCTGGCCTATATTATCGTCACCAAGGTATACTTAATCTAGACCGAAAATTCAGTCTCTGTATATTTCACTCGACGGTCGGAGTATAAAGTTTGATATAAAAATAAACCCCATTACATGACAGTTGGTTAATCTGATTACTTAAAGGTGCACCTGTAAAGTATCAGATATTGCCCAAAATTACATTGGAAACTTCAATCCTGTACCAAAATCATTGTAAGATATGTCCAAATGATGTGTGAAAGTTTCATTGAAAAAGAACACTGCTTTCCTGGTTAAAAAAGCGAAAATTTGCGTCAGCTTTTCAACGAATTACTGTATAACGTGTATGGGGTTTATGACCGTCTTAACGCTCTTGAGCTGATGATTATCAATGATAGATATCGTCATACTAAAGGGGCATTTTAAAAAATCTAACCTATTTTATTATTCTCTTATCATAAGCCAAACAACACGGTAGAAGAGAAATGTGGAAGCTCAAGTACTTTTCGTGGAGTTAGACACTTTACTGGTTTCACTTTAATTCCTAAATCCAACAAAGGTAACAACATTACTAACAATGGTATATTATTGACCCATGCGGGTGCAACGTGTTTGGGGGGGAGGGGGGGGGGGGGGGGGGGGGGGGTAGCCCAAAGCCCCAAATTAAACAGTCTTTGTATCGACGGTCGATCCACTGAGATTGCGCGTCTTGGGCTTGGTCCACTAACCGAACTCAGATTTATGAAAGAAAACCAGTCCATAGTTATCATACAATATACGTAAACAACATTTTCTCCTTATCATTCCGTTGATTATTTATAATTATACACAATAATTCCTACACACATGTTTCATATTCTGCTTTAAACCGATACACTATGAAGAAGCGCCTGCTAATTGTATCGATATTATTATTAATACATTTATATCCTGACTGTCGTCAATAATGCCTTATTTATTAATCTTTGATAATAATTATTTATCTTAGAGCGCCGTCCCTCTTGGCTCTCTATTGTAATGTACATCATAATCATTTATCGCCACAGTACGTCGCAAAGTCAAATTATGGTTCTTATTAAAGTAGGCCTATACAATATGAACTTGCGTGTCCACCCAACATTTGCCAAGGAGGTTTCTAGAAAAAATACCCCATATGGTCTACCATGTAGCTTTGCCCTTGTCACAATGGAGCGACTAGTGAAGATTGGGTGATTTCAAGTATATGGTGTTTGGGGTTGGTGTTAGTGCTTATTAAACACTAACACCGGCCTTAGGCACCATATTTGAGATGACTTCGTGTTAGGATGGTATACAGTGACATTGGGGGATTTCAAATATGGCGCATAAGGCCGGTGTTAGTGTTTAATAAACACCAACCCCAAAACACCATACTTGAAATCACCCATTGTATCCAGTGTCAATATTAGCATGGGACCTCATGAGATCAGCCATCTCTATAAGTCCCGGTCACATATCACCGGATACGGATAGGGTAAACGGATGCCCGACGAATAGACAATTTGCAAAATCAAAGTTCCGGTGGTGAAAGTCGTCTTGCTTCATGCACAAACCATTCCGCCGGACATAATTCTACAACGCACATCGCTTGACAACTTGACACGGAACGGACAAGAAACGAATACGAACGGAGACGAACAGATTGAAAAATTAATGTTGTACTCTCCGTCGGGCTTCCGTTTATGCTATCCGGTGATATATGACCGGGCCTTAAACACGGCCCTGAAATTTACAGTGAATTATGTTTCGGAAATTGCTCTTAATCTTTGTAATATTTTTAATGTTGACTTCGGAAAATACATTAAAATAATTAAAACATTGTCTAATCTATAATTTTATTTCATCCTGTATTATCAAATTAGTTTGTTTGATCATCAATTTTCCACATTCAGGCACTCCAGTGCGTCACAAAGTCCAGTGGTTCTTATTCACCATCGTGCTCAACGGCTCTCTTGTCGTCTGCTCCGTCTTTCTGGGCGATATACGACCGCAACCCGATCATCAGGCTGCAGTACTTCCCCAGCATGCTACGCAACGTCAACATCCACCTGCTACCCGCGGTCATCACCCTCCTCGATCTCCTACTCACCACCGTGCCTGTCCGATTCGTTCACGTCGTCTACCCGCTGGCGCTCGGTATGGTTTATACAGATAGTGCTCCATGTTGTCATTAAAAGGCGCCTTTTATAGTGGCACATTATTATTATACCAGGCCTTGTTTTGATAAAGTGTTCTGGTTCTCAATAGTATAGTAATTTATAGAGGCACATAATAATAATAATAATAATAATAATAATAATAATAATAATAATAATAACAATTGTCCATTTGTATTTACTACGCTATATAACAGTTAAGTCTCAAAGCGCTTGGAGCATACTAACCGTATAACCAAGTATTGTTTTGATCAATTCAATTCAATTAAATTCAATTCAGTTTAGTTCAATTCACTTCAATTAAATTCTTTATTTCAACCAAATATAAAATCAACACATTGCACAAAGTACAACAATTGTGCAAATGGTTGAGGTGCCCCCCGGGGTTCCCCAAGAAGCGGGGCCCGCACCAAAGGTGCATCAATTATATCTGACAAGGGGTAAAGCGAAAAAACAACAACTACACAACTTTATTTGTTATTTTATTTATTTATTTCCACAAATGGGTTTTCCCAAACCGATATTCAAAGGGTTCCAGACAATAACAATACGAATATTACAAGCATTATTGAATTCAACAAAACAAATAGGTTAAATATGATAAGAAAAACAAAACACAATATGCATACAAACATTCATTATAATACAACCGGTACAAATAAGTTAAATATGAAGAAGAAGAAAACCCCCATTTATCCATGCAAAATAATGTGAAGAAGAAAAAAAGCTGAAAGTTCAAGGTTCCTATAGGCAATCACTTTATAATTATCAATGACAATTGATGCTGGTATGGGGAGTACGTACTGGTTTGTTCCAAAGATAGTTGATGCCTCGTTTTCATGTAGTAATTACACTAATTGTCATTTCCGCAGCATTTATAAATACATTTAGGTAAATTTTTTTCGTTTTCCATTTTGATGCAAGTTCTTTGTTCTTCAAGGGCACATTTAATGAGAGTGATCAACTTTGTTGTAATTTTGTTAATCTCGAGAGTTTTTGTTAACGAACAATGTCTGCTTCAAAATCGTATGTTTTTGTAGTATTGTTTTAGCAAATAAAGGGCCGTTTACCGTATACCCTATATAATACTAATCCAAAATCATGTGATTCTATTCTGTTTCTAATCACTGTTCACGTACTCATTTTTTTGTCAATAACATAGGTTTCGTATACACGAGTTTCTCGGTCGTTTACTGCTCTTGGGCGGCACCAACCCGTGGGGGTTCAACTTCATCTACCCGATGCTGGACTTCAGCGGTGACCCGTCTGGCGCTGTCGCCTTCGTGTTCGGCCTCATCGCCATTGTCGTGGTCATCCAGGGAGTGCTCAAGGGCGTCTACCTCGTGAGAGAGGGAGATTGCAGCAAATTGAAGACCTCGTCGTGTTGGTCCATCGAGTGACGAGAGCTCGGAGCATCGTCTCCTGACGGGTCAAACATTGAAATGGCTAACCATCAATAACAAACCCGCATTGTCGAATTTAAAGATGGATGGATATACAGATAGATAGATAAATATATTATAGATAGACCTACATCAAAAGTTTGTTAAATAAAAACTCCGTGGACAACATTTTTGGATTGAGTTTGATTTAATTAAATTGTGATGAATTCCGTTTGCGACTCCGAACACAACTTTTACATATAGATAGATAAATAGATAGATATATACATTTAAAACAGTTTAAAAAGTTGTTCTGCGTCTGTGTAGTGAAATACATTACAACCTGTGTATAGTGACCACCAAGGGGGAAACAGACAACTTAGGTGTCACATAGACTGCTAGGTGACCTCTGTAGGCAGTTCCACAACACGGCTTGTTCTCTTTATCAGGGATTCTCGTTTGGT
Organism: Echinarachnius parma; assembly: GCA_037951105.1. NCBI lineage: Eukaryota > Metazoa > Echinodermata > Echinoidea > Clypeasteroida > Echinarachniidae > Echinarachnius > Echinarachnius parma. The sequence goes on along the minus strand of JBAMJV010003967.1, from coordinate 5,530 downwards.
GGCCACTATACAGTGCGAGTAAAAAAGAAAACGAAACCGGACTTTGATAGCTTATAAATCCTGAAATCTATATGTTGATATTGGTATCATGTTAAAGCTTGTGAAATTGCCTTTAAAATGATATATCATACATTCTGATCACTTCACGCTTCACCGATCGCGACCTAAGTATCCAAAGGCATGCAAAAACTACCCGTGTCCAAGTTTTCAGTGTTCTTGTTTTGTGAATGGTTGCATCTGTTGTTTGATTTTCAAAGATAACTTCATCCTAAAAATGTCATTTTCAGGGCCCCTGCCTCCAAACAATGGGGCTGCCAGATAACAATGCTACGTTGGCCCATCGTTGGCCCAATGTAGGCGGTCATGTTGGGCCAACGTCAAAACGTGACGTTTTGCCCACGTCATTCTTGCCGCTGGGCCCTCGTCGGCCCAACCCTCATAAGCCAACGTCAATTGCCAATGTTGCGCCAACGTTTGCCCAACCTTTTATTTTGCTATTTCTGACGTCAAGCCAACATTGAGCCGACTAAACCTCAACGTTCATACGACTATATAAGTGAACGTTGGCCCTACGTTGGCTTGCCTTACCGTCGTAATGCGGTTGTTTGTCAAACGTTAGTACGACGTCAACTAGCCAACCAATATCCAACGTAGTAGGCGAAACGTTGGCCCAACGTTTGCTTTTCGACCATATAAATATGATTGTTCGTCTGACTATCACCCAACGTTGTTTCAACGTACATTTGCCGACCAGTTTGCCAACAGTCAACAGCCAACGTCGCTTACGTTGTTTTAACGTCAGCTCGCCGACTGCAAAAATATGGTTGTGAATTTACCGTAGGCCAACGTTGGCTAAACGTTGTTTTTCCAACCGCGACGGTGCCGACTATAGACTTGCGTTCCGCCAACGTCGCATTGTTATCTGGGTGCTGATAGGAGGACAGTGGGGATCCCCTTCAACACTGATAAACATGAAAAACATTGGCAACCAGCTGGTATTTTGTTTTGATTGCTCTTTTGAAGAAAAAACCGGTAAACAAACGCATTCATTTATGATAAACACAACCAAAAGGTCCTCCCTAATCAAATATCGTAACTTTTTAACAAAAAGGTTTTGAGCAAAATAACTTGGCAGGATTGTTTCTACACTTATTCACTAACTTCTGTGTGAAAATGAAAGTGGTCCTCTTATTCAATGCATGAGTGAGCACACAATAAAGACAATATTTTCACTTTTCAAAAGTCCCGTGACTCTTGTGACTTTAGAAAGAAGTGACAATTTTGTCTTTAATGTGTGCTCACTCATTCATGACTCGACGGATAAATATCATTTTCAGACAGAAGTGGAGTCAATTAGTGTAGAAATAATCCTGCCAATTTATTTTGCTCAAAACTTTTTCGTTAAAAAGTTACGCTATTTTGATTAGAGGGGACTTGCTTTTGTTTGTTGTGTTTAGAACAAGACAAGGGCAAACTTGACACGGGTAGTTTTTGCATGACTTTGGATAATAAGTTCGCGTTCGATGAAGCGTAAGTGATCAAAATGTATGATGTATCATTTTAAAGGCAATTTCCAAGCTTTAATCTGATACCAATATCAACATATATATGTTTATAATTGTGGATTTATAAGGCTATCAAAGTCCGTTTTCGTTTTTTTTTGACTCGCACTGTATAAGCAAGTTGAGCTGTAGATAGATATATTTATGACAGGCTGTTATAGACAGGTGGCCTCTAAGATAGGTTTGACTGTAGAAATACATGATAATGGAAAACTAGTGGCCAATCGCCTCTCTGCGACGCCGTGCGTGCGCGCATTATTATGATCCTGTATAATTATTACAGTAATCGCTTGCGCTCTGAATCTGTTCGATGAGCGTATCTTCACCATAGAGTTGTAATGTACAGCTCTATGATCATCGCATAAATAAAACTCGCTCACAGTGCGTACAAACATTTGCGTGATTGACTAATTGAGCAATTTCCCCTGTGATCGGTATATAGAGAAGGGGGGAGGAGGGGGGGGGGGGGGTGACCCCTCCATTCGGAATGTTTGTCCGCCCGCCCCCCCCCCCCCCCCCCCCCCCCCCCCCCACCAACAGTTGCCCCGTGCATGGGCGTCGATACTTACGTAATACCCATTCATCAGGGGGGGGGGGGTGGATGAATGGATCATCCCCCCCTGATCAATGGGTATCAATGACAGATCGACGCCCGTGGCCCCGTGCACCATGTTTGTCATTTGGTCATTTCCTCTTGTTAGCCAGTCGGTCATAAGGCTTTTTGTCCCCCATCACAAGGACGTGCTCCCTCCCATTTTCAGAAGAGTTAAGTGGCTAAAATTGTAATTAATGTCACAAATACACGTAGAATCAGTTACTAGATTATTGTTATTAACACTATTATGCATCCTTTTTTATGCTTATTCTTTGTTTGGTGCACTTTTGCGGGGGTCTAGATTATGTGGCAGAAAATTAATACTGCGCGTGGTATAACAGGGAATACATTAGCAATTTAAAGACCTCTTAATGGAATGGTACATGGTACATTAATCTTATATGCTTATAGATCTGTAGATAGACGTGAATGTCATGTTTGCATGATATGTAGAGATGTAATTATCCTTTGTAATAAAATGCATATCAAGCAAATGCACATCATATAAACTAATTCATTTAACTTTAAGTGTTGTACTTTATTGTATTTATCCGTTGGTGATGGCATGTATTTAATTATACCATATACTTATATAAACCTTGACCACAGTTGCGTAGCTAGGATCACTTCATTACTCACGGACCACTATACCACCATTCACCACCACCACCACCACCACCACCACCACCACCTATACCACTGCCACCACCACAATTCCACCATTCACCACCACCAATACCACCACCGCCACCACTACACCACCATTCACTACCACCATTACCACCACCACCACCATTCACCACCATTCACCACCATCAACAACAATAACAACAGCAACAACAATTAACAGCAACTCGCATATGCTTCTACATAATGAGCCCAAACCGGAATGAGACGGCTGAACATAAGCAGATATAAGATACATATGACATATTTGCTACATGTGATGGTATCCTAGTTATAATGTACTACCAGTAATTCTGTCTGCTGAAGGACTTAACAAAAAAATAATTTGCTGTCTATATTTTATGCCTCTCATTACACCAGTTCATGCACTAAAGACGATACTGATGTGCGCGTGACTATTTTCAAATTATTCTATATCAAAGAATTGTCGACAGAATGTTATAATTCGTTTCACCACACCTTATATGTTTTACATATGATTTTCTCATCACATCGCCGTTATCATTAGCGGTCTATTTTGTTTCTCGATTACCTATTCCAACCGAATACCACGGAATACCAAAAACAGGTTCACAACGAAACGGAATATAGCAAACTATTAGAGGGTTTGACGGGTACGATTTATTGAATTTTGCTTCGAACAGTAATTCTTGTTAATTTATACCAAGATGTGCTGCGGCGAGGGTTGCTCACGTTGCGACTTGGATGCAGACAATCCTAGTGACATAGTGCGACCATTAGTAAGTATTTCTAGATCCATTTTTATTATTATCATATATGGTTTTGTATTATTATCATTATTATTATTATTATCGTATACTACTATCATTGTGTAGACACTGTTTACCCATTTCTTTCGCGTAGGGTGTTTTCAACTTTCTATTTTATAGTTGTAGGCCTATTTGTTTAGGTACGGTATCGAACCAAAAAACCAAAAAACAAACATTAGTGGTATATGCATAGTTTTATTGGAAATGGTAAACAAAAATATAATTTATATATATTGTAAGTCTACACGACCTGTGTTTTATTTTTAAAATATATGTATATTTATTTTCATTCCATTGGTTCTCTTTAGACTTAGAAAATGTGCTCGAACTCCTGAAACACTAACAAAACCACAATGTCTCTATTTCCTTTGGCTTTTGCTGTTAACAATTGAAATAAAATTCGACTTATTTGAAAATTATGATAATCGATATTAGATTAAAATCTATTTATTTGGGTGATTATGAATTATATATAATAATAGAACCTAATCGGTGTTTTGTTTTGTGTTTGGTGGGTTCATATTAGCGAGCAGCCAAAATGCATTTCGTTATTTAATAATATAATATAAACGTAAAATGAAACACGAAAAAGGGGTTCCCCAAGGATTCAAATCCCAGACCTCCAGATCTTAGACCGGTGCTCTACCGACTGAGCTATAAAGGCCACCTGACTACTGCTGCTCGTCCCTGAAAACCTTTTCAATGTCCGAGATGATATAGGATGTATATTCTACTGAAACCTTTTTCGATCACGCCCCTACAGTGCAGCCCATACGCGAATGTGAGCTTCCTGGCATATCGCCTCCTCATCGCCGTCTACTTCATCGTCTTCCTCGTCACCCACCTCTCGACGAACATCACGGGCGAAGCCGGGCTCAAGATCCTCCTCTTTCTCTCCGACTGGACGCTCATTCTAACGACCTTGTATCTCATCGTTGCTTTCCTCAACGGGTTAGGGGATTATACCTACTACAACCGCCACGGCACCTACAATTCCTACGATGGTAAATATTAATTTTGTCTGTCTGTTTGTCAACCTATACATTGTATATGTCCATCCGTTCATCCATCCATCTATCTATCTATCTATCTATATATCTATCTATCTATCTATCTATCTATCTATCTATCTATCTATCTATCTGTCTGTCTGTCTGTCTGTCTGTCTATCTATCTATCTATCTATCTATCTATCTATCTATCTATCTATCTATCTATCTATCTATCTATCTATCTATCTATCTATCTATCTATCTATCTATCTAATGTTTATTTATATATCTATCTTTATGTACGTGTGTTTCTGCCGCAGTGCGTGAATTTGTATTCCACTCAAATGATAAGATTAACGTTTTGGATTAAAAATAGCCATGACCTGCTATGCATGGTAACTATACCAGCACAATATGGATTCTGAATTAGTTGAGAATCATTGATATGCTTTCTGTCAAGTCGGAGCTTTAGATATGTAAATAGATAGATATGTAAATAGATAGATATATAAATATAGATAGATAGATAGATAGATAGATAGATAGATAGATAGATAGATAGATAGATAGATAGATAGATAGATAGATAGATAGATAGATAGACGGTAAATAAGAGAGTTGGTGCGGCTGAGAAGCATTTTACAATGCATAATATCTAATCTCCTATAATGTCCCTTTGACAGAGCCCCCGACCCTGTACCGCTTCCAGTGGTTCCTCTTCAGCGTGTGCGGCATCACCTCCTTCCTCATCACCACCTCCTTCTGGTCCACGGGCGGCCTCGGCGTCTGGTCGGGATCCTTGCTGGAGAACCTCAACCTCCACGCCCTGCCCGCCGTCGTCCTCTTCGTCGACCTCGTCTTCACCGCCGTGCCCGTCCGCTGCGCCCACGTCGTCTACCCGCTCATCTACGGCGCCCTGTACCT